>PITA01028610.1:0-19118 GCA_004023965.1 Spilogale gracilis | reverse complement strand
ATATCTTCTATGGAGAAGTGCCTCTTCATGTCTCTTGCCCATTTTTTGATGTGTTCATCTTCTTTTTGGGTGTTGAGTTTGAGTAGTTCTTTATAGATCTTGGATACCAGCCCTTTGTCTGTAGTGTCATTTGCAAATATCTTCTCCTATTCTGTGGGTTGCCTCTTTGTTTTGTTGACTGTTTCCTTTGCTGTACAGAGCTTTTTATTTTGATGAAGTCCCAGAAGTTCATTTTCGCTTTTGTCTCCTTTGCCTTTGGAGACGTGTCTTGAAAGAAGTTGCTGTGGCCCATGTCAAAGAGATTACTGCTTATGTTCTTTTCCAGGATTTTGATGGATTCCTGCCTCACGTTGAGGTCTTTCATCCATTTCGAGTTTGCCTTTGTGTGTGGTGTAAGAGAATGGTCTAGTTTCATTCTTCTATGTGCAGCAATAGCCACAATCACCAAACTGTGGAAAGAGCCAAGGTGCCCTTAAACAGACGAATGGATAAAGAAGATGTGGTACATATATACAATGGAATACTACGCCTCCATCAGAAAGGATGAATATCCAACTTTTGTACCAACATGGACTGGATTGGAAGGGATTATGCAGAGTGAAATAAGCCAAGTAGAGAAAGTCAAGTATCACGTGGTTTCACTTACTTGCAGTACATAAGGGGTAATGTAGAGGACAGTAGAAGAAGGAAAATAAATGGGAAGTAGGGTAATTCAGGGAGAGAAACGAAACAAGAGAGACTTTGGACACAGAAACAAACTGAGGGACTTGGAGGGAGGGGGTGGGGGGGTGGAAGAGCCTGGTCATGGGTACTAAGGGTACCTATTGCATAGAGCACTGGGTGTGGGAATGGGGAATGAATCTTGGAACACTGGGGAAAAAATTTAAGTAACAATAAAAAATTTTTTAAAAGTCTTTGTTTAATAAGCCTAATAAGAGAGACACACCCCATACATTTTATCAATAAAAATGATACAAATAAAAGGTCAGACAGAAATAGGATGTAAAACCAGATGTTGCAAATATTAAACAGTATGAATAGCTTTGTGCTGACATATTTATTATTTTATGTTTTTGTTTAAATTCCAGTTAGTTAACATATAGGGTAACATCAGTTTGGGGTGTGCAATGTAGTGATTCAACAGTTCATACAGTGCCCAGTTGTGCTGATGTATTTAAATGCTTTAGGGTCGCCTGGGTGGCTCAGTTAGTTAAGCCACTGCCTTCGGATCAGGTCATGATCCTGGAGACCTGGGATTGAGCCCCACATCAGGCTTCCTGCTAGGTGGGAAGCCTGCTTCTCCCTCTCTCACTCCCCCTGCTTGTGTTCCCTCTCTGGCTGTGTTTCTCTCTGTCAAATAAATAAAATATTTAAAAATAAATAAATAAAAATAAAAAATAAATACTTTAGATGAAAGGGATGAATTCCTAGATAAAAACACAACCTGCTAGGGGTTCCTGGGTGGCTCAGCTGCTTGAGCGGCTGCCTTCGGCTCAGGTCTTGATCTCGGAGTCCTGGGATGGAGCCCCGCATCAGGCTCCCTGCTTAGCAGGGAGCCTGCTTCTCCCTCTCTCACTCCCCCTGCTTGTGTTCCCTCTCTGACTGTGTTTCTCTCTGTCAAATAAATAAATAAAAATCTTTTAAAAATATATACAACCTGCTAAGGCTATCTCAGGAAGAAATAGAAAACTCAGTGTCTACATAACAATTTTTAAAAATGAAAAGAAGTTAGAAATAGTCACAAAGAGAATGCCAGGCCAGACAACCTTACAGATGAGTTCTGTAAATAATAAAATAACACACAATTCCAATATAGGAAATAGAAAAAGAAGTAATACTCCTCAACTCATTTCTGAAGGCCAGTATATAACCTGGATATCAAAATCAGACAAGATGAAACCAAAAAAATCATAATAATACATACCAATTTCACTCATAAACAAAAAGAAAATTAAATCCCTAAATATTAGCAAAACCAATTCGGTTATATATAAAAAAGATAATTTAGCATAATCAAAACGGATGTATGCCAAAGTTGGTTTAGTACTCTAAAATCAATCAATGCAATTCACCTCATTGTTAACCAAGAAAATAAGGTGAAACTGAAAAAAGAAAAAGGCTTTTATTTGAGGTCTCAGAGTTATAATTTGGGGAGCACAGATTCCAGAATAACCAGAAAAGTGTCCCTTTATGTGGGGAAAGCAAGGGGTTTTTATGAAAAGGAAGGAAGGGGTAATTACATGATTTCGATATAGAAGAGAAGGGGGAAAAAACCTTGGTAATTTGGTGTTAATCAGTTGAGCTGCTTCTGATTACTACTTTATTGATGACTTTATTGGTGCTATCAAATGAAATTGCCCCTGGTATGTATTAACTTTACTGTCCTCACAAGATCCTAATGCCAGTTTCCCTGTTGAACTTTTATGAACAACTGTAAAACTATTGCCACTTCTGGCCCATCTCAAGAGTTCATTAGTTGAAAAGGAAAATGGAGCTTCAAAATGAAGTCACTTCTGTTCAGAAACTTTCTACAATCCCACACCAGTAACCAATTAAGAAAGAAGCACTATATGACTGCATCATTAGATGCAGAAATCAGTCAATAAAATTCACAATCCATTCAGGGTGGAGACCAGGATAGAAGGGAAGGGAATTATCCCATCCTGAAAATGAGAGTCTACAAATAATCCTTAGCACCAACAGGACTCACCACAATGGCCCATTAAAGATTTCCAGAGTGCATTTTTATGGCAAGCATTAGGCTAAGTGCCAAGGGTCACAGAGGAAGACAACACAACTACAGCTCCTGGCATCATGGGGGAAATGAAAGTCAGAGAGAGTATCCAGTTTTGTCACCATTTTTCCAGGACGGTAAACCCTCTACACCAGTTTACTCCAAGGGCACCTGGCCAGTCAGTCCATACCCTAGAGTCGGGTTTCCTTGAAGTCAAAACCTTGACGCCATGTCAGTGGAGGGTAAGGGTAAGGAAGGAAGTCACCTATAGATAGATGCTCCCTCTTGTAAATAGAAAAACTCCCTTCAGAAATGGCTTGTGTAGGGGCACTCGGCTGGCTCAGTGGGTAAAGGACGCAACCCTTGATCTCTTGGTCATTGGGCATGGATCGCCCTTAAAAAAAAAAAAATGTGGATGGTATGTGTGATGGATTACAAGATAAAATAAACTCATTTCCAGTACAGCTGAAGTTGATAGCAGAAGTATGTGTTCTATAGCTATCTTACTGTCTTTCCTTCACACTTGCAATGCTGAGATGCAAATCTGAATGTGGCGAGTTCAACACTAAAGAGCAGGACAGCATGAAAGTTATGACAAAACTGGTAAAGCAGTTCCTTGAAAGGCAGTAGTTATGCTCCTTGAATCGTCTGCTTATTCAGCTATTATCCTCTAGCCCCATGCCGGTACCACGACACTTCCAAATCCATCTCCCGAGATCCTTAAAAAAAAAAAAAAATTATTTATCCATTTATTTGACAGAGAGAGAAAGCACTAGCAGGGAGAGTGGCCAAGGGAGAGGGAAAATCAGGCTCCCAGCTAAGCAGGTAGCCTTATGCCTGGATAGCAGCCGGGCTCCGTGCAGGCTCCATGCAGAGCTCCATCCCAGGACCTCGGGATCATAACTTGAACCTAATGCAGATGCTTAACTGACTGAGCCCCCAGGTGTCCCATGACCCCAGATCTTAAGGGAACCCCAGGAAAAAGTTCTGGTCTCCATCTGGCCAGCATATTCCGGGGCTCGCTGCCCTGAATGTACATCACCGAGTTACCCCATCTCTCCATCTCACTCCCCTCCAGAAACCCGCAATTTGTTTCCAGTGATTAAGAGTCTCTATGGTTCTTCTCCCTCTCCGGTTTCATCTGGTTTTCTTTTCCTCACTTCCCCTTTGATCCTCTGTTTTGGGTCTGGAATTCCAAATCTCAGTGAGATCATATAATAATTCTCTGTCTCTGAATGACTTCTTTCATTTAGCATAATACCCTCCAGTTCCATCCAGTTGTTGCAAATGGCAAAATTTCATTTTCTAATGACTGAGTCATATTGCATTGAATATATTAATAAACTTTTAAATGTGTGTGCTAGATAAAGACTGTAAAGGGATATTAAAAAACTAAACTCCATCTCGAAAATAAAACTGGGCCCTTAACAAATAAGGACAACATCCTTATTATTTGCTTTCTCAATATTTCATTTACGCTTACCATTTGCTTGCAATGCATCTATAGATAGAAAGGAAAACGTCGAAGAGACTACCTCCCTATAGTCCCTTCTCCGTTGCTAAGGAAGATCCTGGTACTAGGAAGTCCAAACAATGAAGTTAGGAAGAAAACTTAAAACCCTCACCGCCATGCAATCTAATGCAGATGGACACCCCCACCTGTCACCCCTCGGCAGCCCGGCAAGCAGAAACACACTAACCCGCCTTCCCAACATCTAACCACCATCGTAATGGAGAGCTCGTGGTACACACTAGGCGCTCTTTATCTGAAGCCTATTCGCTCACTTCCTGGTGGTTTTCCTCCGTATTTCAAAGAATCATTGACCAGCCACCTCTCCAGAAGAACCTGGGGGTCACGTTTTGGTCCCTGCGGGCGCGGGGAGGGGCGGCGCAGCTCTCCCTGGCTACCCCGGCGACGGCGGGACAAGCCCAGACCGCGAAGGGGCCGGAGGGACAGACCGGGTCTCCCCGGCTGCTCGTCCTTCGGTCCCGGCAGCGCCTGGTACCCGGGCTATGTCCCCGAATCCGGGCTTTGTGTCTATGGAGGAGGCGGGAGAGCCCTGTCGAGCCTCCAGCCTCTGGGGGTGAAGGGACCTGAGGAACAACGGGGTGGTCGTAGGGTCTCTCGGGGCTCAGGGGCAGCGCCGCGGGAATGCTAGTCCAGGAGCTTTGGGAGCCCGAAGAGCATCATCCCAGGGCGAAAGCCTGGCTTTCCCTAATGGATGCCCAGCACCGCGTCACCACCTACAACCCCGCGAGCGCTCTCAGGCTCCCCGGGCCCTCGCGCCCCCTCTCACTCCGCCTAGGAAGAAGGTGGGGAGCTGGGGAGGAGCTGGGAACAGGCCAGGACGCCCCGGCCGGAGCCCTGCGCGCGCCCAGAACGGGATGGCTGAGCAGCTCCTGCCCCCTGCTGGCGGAGAGGCGCCTTTCCACCTGCGGTCCCGGAGGGTTGGCGAGGGCGGCCCTGCAGGCTTCTCTGGGGTCAAGGGCCTGGGCCTCTTCATAGGCTGGCAGAGAGGCGGTGGCCCCGGAGGTGTACGAGGGGTGCGGATTTCGGAGAGGATGTATTAAAAAGAAGGACCGAAGTTCTCCACAGATAAAGAGGGGTTGGATCACCTGCACTTGCCACATGGGGAACCGGGGTGTCTCAGCCAGCACCCCACCTCACCCCATTAAGCCTCATGGATGGCCAGACTGGAGATTCAGTTGAGTGAGGAGCTGATAAGGGCTGACTTGGAGCCCAAATCAGTCCGTGACCTTGACATCTCAGGAATATTGTGTGGTGGCAGTTGGGCCTTTCCTTACAGAGCCTTATTCAGTAATCATCACACTTGCAAATGGTAAGCGCTAGACCTGCTGGAGGAATGTGGGACTCATCAGAGAATACAGCAGACCAAACAAACAAAAAGAAAGAAAAAGAAAAAAATATATAAGGCTGTAAATTATATAGATGGTTAAAGTGATACGATATAAAGGGAAAATATGGAAAACATAGACTCATGCAGCCAAATATATAGAGTTGTTTATGACTCTTGTGGAAAGAAGAAGTCGTATGATAGTCTAATCTACCAACCAGACAGGAAGGTAAAGGCCTTCCAAGCCCGAACGGAGCAGTGGGCTCAGCCTTGGGGGCCATTTTGACAGCCAGGCCTGTAGCGCGCACACACAGTAAAACTAAACCTCACAAAGGACCGTGCAGCTCAACATGTACATCAGTCTCCGACTGGCGGTTCTGACCTCACACCTATCAGGTGCCTGACACAGAAAGACTCAGCAACCGGGCAAGAGGGAGTGTTGTCTCAGTGTGGCTGATGGCTGTTGTCGTAACTGTTGTTTGGGTAAAGATAGTAATGTTCTATCATTTCAGTATCAAGAATTTGGCGCTATTCCTTTTCCATCAGCAAGCATCTGAAAGTCTAGAGAGAGGACCTGCCTGTATAGCAGGCCTTCGGCCTGATCTCCTTCCAGCCCAGCGGGAGCATGAAGAGGACACAGGCGGGTTTCAGCAGAGACAATGAGAGTCCAAATAAGTGTATTGCAGCACCAATGGAAAAGTAAGAGCAGACTGAAGGGGCAAATACCCTAAACTGGCTTTTCTTCATGCCTATGTGTCTCTGTTACCAGACTCCAACTTGTCCATACACCCGATGCACAGTGAGCCGCATTCTGAGACACTGGATTTAAAGCAAAGACAGCTTTGCAGTTAAGAAGACAGTCCAAGGAGAAAGCAGGGTATCATTCCCAGAGCTGCCTTGCCCTGTTGGGCTTAGGGACAACTTGTGCACGTGAAAGGCGGGTCAGGGGTTTCTGGAAAGCAGGTAGGGAGGTCCTTGAAACAATCTGGGGGGAAGCATTCTTGCGGACAATGAGGCAATAAGTGGGACCAGGGATCAGATACATCAAGATGCATGTAGCTGTCTGGTCCTGTGTTTCTACAGTCAGTGGGTAAACAGACTAGGAGTAAAAAGGCAAAGTTAATGAATGCTCATGCATGAGCGTAAGAGGTAATGAAATTAGGGGGGCCTGGGTGGCTCGGTCATTTCACCTTCTGATTCTTGGTTTCCACTCAGGTCCTAATCTCATGGGTGGTGGGATTGAACCCCAATAGGACTACATGCTTCTTGGGGGTCTGCCTTCCTTCCCTTTACCCCTCCACCCACTCGTGCTCTCTCTCTTTTTGTCTCTCTCAGATGAATAAGTCGGTTTCTCAAAGATTAAGTAGGAAACAAAGCAACTTAGACCTCAGTGTATAATGCAAACAATAGAACTATAGTTTTCCTTATGCTTTCAAAATGGGACGAGGGACCAGCTTCTCCTTCCTTTTCACACGCAGCTCCCTCTGTGCTCTGCCCTTACCACTCTCCTCACCTAACTTCTAACTAACCCTCTCAGTAAGCTCAGGTGTTAGCGCCTCCTGTGGGCCCGCTGCTCACAGCCTCAGGGCAGCCCCTGCACCACAGCCAAAGAGCTACTTACAGTTACTCAGATACAGTGTAGTTCTCTGTTTATGTGACCATCTCTTTCTTTATACTATGAACTCCGGAATCTGCGTAGCCCAGGATCTGGCTCAGTAAGCACACCCATAAATGAGTAATTCATTCGCATCTGCTGGTGCAACTCACAATATTACCAGGTACATGGCAAATCTTATATCAAATTTAGAATCATGTGTTTTCTCCTAAAAAATTGAAAGCATAGAACTTCAAAACACTGAAGCTTCATGTGGAAAAGGAAGCACTCAACCCATATCAGTTCATCATTTCCTCAAAACTTCTTTGAGGAAGTTATCACTTCTCCTTTGTTCCTTTAAATAGGCTTGCTCCTCCTGTATGTGCAGGGATATGAGCTTTAAACTGTGAGTTGGAGAGCATGGGTCTTATCCACACTGTGCATACGAAGTGCAGCTTCTAAGCCCAGGTCTCCCTTTCCTCTTTCCTGGGGCTCAGAACCCTTCCCTGCTGCACGCAGGCCACCTAGCCATACCTGGCAGAGGACAGCACACAAAAGCCTCTGAGCCTGGGACGACCCACTGCCTCTGTCCTCAGCAGGAGCCCCAGCACAGAGACCTGGTAAGAGGAGAAGCCTGGGGGCTGGGAGGGTGGAGCTGTCAAGATGGCCAGAAGGTCCAGGTCACACAGATGGAGGAGAAATATTCCAGGAGGGAGGAGGGAAGAGACAAGTTTCTGTTTGCATAAGCACAGGACAAAGAGAAGAATGGGATCTGCCAGTCAGAGGAAAAGGCACCTTAACTCACATGCTTCCTCACTGGGCTTCAGGTTCTTCCTAGAACTGTGAGACTCAAGTCAGACAGAACATCATTTATAGAACCAGAAAAAGACCAGTGAATTTTAAAAGGCATAAAAAGATCTAAATGGTTGTGAATAAGAATTTTGCCCTTATGGCTTCTAGTGGTATCATTCTTTCATTTTCTTCTCTCTTCCTACACAGAAGAGAGGATGCTGGATCTTCTGGGACCCTTTCCTCTCCTCCTGTTGCTGCTGGGATCATGGGGACCAGTGTTTCCCTCTGGTGCTAGGGCTCAGCTCACTAGGTTTCAAAGGTTTCAAATTCAGCATGTAAGTGGAGGTCCTGTCCAATGCAACAATGCCATGCCTGCTGTCAATAATCTTACTCGGCTCTGTAAACCTCAAAACACCTTTCTGCATGACTCCGTCCAGAACGTGGCTGCTACCTGTCTTTTGCCCAACACACGCTGCAGGAATCGCCAGAATAACTGCCACCGGAGTGCAAATCCTATTGGCATGACCTACTGCCAGCTCACTGGAGGGACATACCACAACTGCCGCTATAGCACTACTCCTCAGCACCAGTTGTACACTGTTGCCTGTAACCCCCCTCAGCCAGGCGACCCCCCCTATCGTCTGGTTCCTGTACACTTAGATTAAGACTGAGGTTACTGCCTGGGTGGCTCAGTCATTAAGCATCTGCCTTCAGCTCAGGTCATGATCCCAGCATCCCAGAATCGAGCCCTGCATCAGGCACCCACTCTCATTCCCCCTGCTTGTGTTCCATCTCTAGCTGTCTTTCTCTCTGTCAAATAAATAAATTAAAGTCTTTAAAAAAAAAAAAAAAACAACTAACGTTTCCATTACTTCCTTGCTCATGTGGTGCAGCTTATTTATGGGCTCTTCTGCTCTTCTTTGTTGACTTCCATGTTTACCATAGAAGAAAGAAGAATGGAGTGGAAAAATTAGAGGGCCAAGATGCAAGACCAGAGTTGGGAACCAAAACAAGGAGCATTCTCTTCTGCTTTGGAGCTCTGTGTGTTTTGACGGAAGACAATAGGGAAAGGGGCAAGCAGACCCAGGCCCCTATTTTTAATCTTGGAACTTCTGTCATTTTAGTGCATTCTGTTCACAGCAATAAAATCCCTTTCTGTTGCATTTTAATGACCTTGAGTGTGTGTGTGTGTTTGGGATGCTTTTCCCATAATTGCCAGTCTGGAGCCATCTACACTGCATTTGCCGCCATTCTCAGGAGAACTATATGGGCCTTGGTGACCTTCCAGGTTATTCTGCAATGCGGGGCCTTTGCCGCTTCTCTCACCCCTGTGTCTTTTTGGAACTTTGGAGCAAGAAAGTTCTCCATCTCTGCTCGTGGTTTTTACATAGTTTCCTTGAAACCATGATCTGTGTATACTTGGAGGAGGCACAGATAGATGATAGAGTGTGCATGGTATCTCACACACAGGTTCTAACCTGAAAACTGATGCTTTGTACATCTTAACTACTGGTTTCCTTATCTCATCAGATAATGTTTTGAATATAAGTAGTAGCAGTGATACTGTAGCCTTAGAGTCAATTCTCCCATGGTTAATTACAATGCATGAAGAAAAAGCATCGATTAAAAAAAAAAAGCACTGGGAAATTAAAAACATTCCTGCCTTACAGAAATACTGAAATATCACAGAATTAATGGTGCCTTTGAAGAGATAGAAGATAGAAATCAGGATACTGGGATTCAGAATTTGGCTGCCATTAAGAATTTAGGTCCTAGGTGTAGGGTAGGAAAAACAATTTTCCCACCACCATTCTAGTTTCTCAACTGTGAGAACCACCCGGTTTAAAAGCAGTGTAATAGAACAAAAACTATTTAAATTATGTACGTACATCAGGAAGCCCCACAAAAATATGAGACTAGGGTGCCTGGGTGGCTCAGTGGGTTAAAGCCTCTGCTTTTGTCTCAGGCCATGATCTCAGGGTCCTGGGACCCAGGCCCACATCTGGCTCTCTGCTCATCAGGAGGTCTGCTTCTCCTCTGTGTCTGCCTGCCTCTCTACCTACTTGTGATCTCTCTCTGTCTGTCAAATAAATAAATAAAATAAAAAATATATATATGAAGGGCGCCTGGGTGGCTCAGTTGGTTGAGCGACTGCCTTCAGCTCAGGTCATGATCCCGGAGACCCGGGATCGAGTCCCACATCGGGCTCCCTGCTTGGCAGGAAGCCTGCTTCTCCCTCTCTCACTCCCCCTGCTTGTGTTCCCTCTCTGGTTGTGTTTCTCTCTGTCAAATAAATAAAATCTTAAAAAAATATATGAGACTAAAAAGCAACTATCCAGCTGAGGCTTATGCACCATCCTAGGCTAAGGAAAGGATATTGCTTTAGGGCTTTAAAAGGGGGAAGGCAATTCAGGGGAGGGTGAGAAGAGGAAACATTTAGGAAAGTAAATTTGCCCTGTCACGAGGATGACTCTCTCAGATGAGAATGAACCCTGACTTGGCTCACTTCCTGGACAGGACCCCTTCCTAATGTAAATACCAACTACAAGGGGGTAACTTCTGCTCTGCCCTCAGAACTTCTCCTGGTCTGCACTCCTTACAATAAACAACTTCACGAAATTCTCCAGCCAAAAGGAATATTTGGAGGTGGCATACTCAGTGGCCCCTCATACCTTTCTGTTTCCTTACCAACTACTAGACACATTGGGTTAGCAGGCCAGTGTAAGTCAAAGTGCTTTGTAGACGGATAGGTCTTTGAGTAGCAGAAAAACATAATACCTCTCAGAAAGGCCACCTACTGAAGTAGTTATCAGTGTGTCAATTACCCGCCCTGCAGAATGGTTCTTTCCAAACCAAGTGGTTCCTTTCACGGTGTGACAGTTGGACTTACCTTCCTTTAGGCCACATATTTCTGTCATGTCTTAGAAACAAAAACAGAAATATATAGTTTCAGATTTCAGATTTCAGGAGCCTGGATGCCAAGGGTATTAAATCCTCAAGGCCCCTCAGTGGGGAGACATAGGGAGGCCAAGACAATTTGACACTTGAAAAACTGGGTACCCAGTAGGGGAACGTACTGGATGGGTCTTGAGTCCTCGAATTTAGACCAGCTCCCAATAGTGTTCATCTATAAGCAGCGTGGCGTTTATATTGCATAGTTTCAAGTATTCAAGCCAAGTTCGGGAGAGTGGACACAAGGATCTCTGTTCACATGTGGTAGGAGCTAGTGTAGGAAAATAGCATCATCCTCAGGGAAAGGGGTACATTGATCTGATCAGTAATCACAATGGACATGTACACTGTATAAATATTACCTGGACATTTCAGGAGATTCTTGGAGAAAGTAATCTAGTAAAAGGCTGAATTTCCTGTCACCCAACCACTCAGTTACTCACCCCTACTCAACTATTAATCAACAATCACTATTTACACATTAGTGAACTCATAGATTGAAGACATTATAGAGGGGAGAAAGCATGAAGATAATTTGCAGAAAATCTTTATGCCCAAAGGCATTTGTTCTAAATTAATGGACCAGACCAGGGTGGACTCCCTCTCAATTTGCATTATTTTCTGCATGCAATCATGTATTGTGGCAGAGTCAAGATAATTGACTAAATCAGATATTCATTTATGTATATCCCTAATCAGCTTCAGTGACGAGACAGTCATTGTAGGAGTGACCCAAAAGTAGCAGATCTTAGAGCTGAACATAGCAAATGTTCCAGCAGCTCTCAACTCTGGTTTCATGCGGGGTTCATCCGGGAGCTTTAAAAAAACAAAATCAGTGACTGGATCCCTGCGAGAGAGTAGACCATATATACTGACTTCTGCCTCTGATTCCTGCCCCAGGGCTCAAGAAACTCTTCTAAATTCCTAAGTGAAAAGAGCACTGGGAACATCTTCTGTTGTAAGAAAGAGACTCTTGGCAGCCACATGGGTGGTCTCTGGATGGAGGCTGATCACCAGAAAGTTGGGGCCATGATTAAAAACTTGGCAATTTCAGCCTCACCCCCATCCTCAAGGGAGGGGAGACAGGCTGGAAATGGAGGTAAGAATTGTCCTGCCTGTGTGAGGTAGCCTCTATAAAAATCCCAAAGGTTCGTGGTTACGGGGATTAACTCCTTGGCAAGCATATCTATGATGTGGGAAACAGAACTGAAAGAAAACCCCAATTTCCTTGCTACCTACACCATGACCAGTCCTCACACAGGCTGAGTGTGTTCCTCTAACAACTCAGCTGCATCACTGTTACTACTTTGCCAAAGATGAAGGGCAATCTTAGCCTGACCTCCAGGACCCTAAGTTTACTCTAACAGAGAAAAGTCCGTTGGGAACTTCCATTATCTCTACACCCCCTCCAAGATATATCATGGCCCATCACCCAAGCATATGGTCCACTGATATAAATCTGAGAGACCTCATAATTGAAGCTTTATTAGACAGTAATAAATGATCTTTTCTTAGAAATAGCCCCTTCAAGGTACTGAAATCTTCCTGCCTGATTCTTTAGAGACTTACCCTACCCAAGCCCTCCCAACATGAAAGTATGTTATGGGAAGCTCCATCTGCCTCAGGTCCTCTTCCCCTGCTTTAATAAAACCATCTTTTTGCATGAAAGACATCTCAAGAATTCATTCTTGGTCATTGGCTTCGAACCCTAACATCTTTCCTATATCATCCACACTGAGAAGGTGATGCACACCAGCAGCTTTCCCTCGAAACTACATGCAACTCATGAGAAATTGTACTGGTCATGCAAGCACACTGAAATAGAACCTTAAGAAATACCTGTATTAGAAACAGGCCTCTGCAGAGAGGATGATGTACATCCTGGAAGCCAAGCAGCAGGGAATGCCTGTCCGGCTCAGGGAGGAACGCCTCCAGCTTCTTTTTTCGGTTATCTCCCCTTCTCCGGAGACCACCTATGGAGACCACCTATGGTTGATTGCATGATCCGTTGATTGGATGATCCCTTTAACTGTGCTTGCTTATCTACAAGACCTATAATCAGTGCACAACTCACATCCCTTCTTGTTTATTCACAAGGCTTATGAATCCTTTGTTGATTGCTATCTTGTATCTCATAAATGCCAGACTAGGAATTGGTGGTGGCGACAGTCCATTCAGCTGCCCCCCCGCTGCTTCCACTCTCCTGTAGCTGACTTGTTGTGCCTCCTTCTTCTCCTTTGGGCCTTCAGGAAGCAACACACAAAACAGTACACAGACAGGAGCTCCTTCATTAGGGACTGTCCCAGACCTTGCCCTACATATCTCTTTATCTGCCTGTTCGTCTGTCTCCTCATCATAGCCCTTCATACACTGGTAAAGCATATGTGTTTCCTTGAGTTCTGTGAGCCCTGGTTTAGAGATGTCACAATTGTCAGTGAAAATGAGCTAAGGACACAATTCCAATCATGTCACCTACCCTTGCTGTGTGGAAACAGAACTTGAGAAGGGATCAGATGACGTGGTACTTTTAAGGCACAAAAGAAAATTTCTGTTGCTTAGAAGATGGGGATCCAATAAGAGCACGGCACCGCTCTGACAGCCTGACGTCCTATCTTAGGCGGACGCCTTAGGTACTTCCAAGGGAAAGGGAAGTGAGTAGACAATCTAAATCTGTTTCCATCATTTAATTTTCTAGTATGAATATTATTTTCTGTAAGTCATCTTTCCAATTTGTAAAGTTAATTTTGAAAATGCCATACTGTCTAGACAGAGCTCCTAGAAACAGAGAAAGTGCTGTCTGTCCACATCTGAGGCAAGCCTGCAAAGGACAGCCCAGTGTGAGGGTGGCAGAACAGGGGCCAGAAAGCCTCCCAGCAGAGGAGAAGCTAAGCTCAGGGGGATGGGGATCCTTCTGGAGCTCCTCATACTTCTTGTTGGGTTTTATTAGGTCCTTCCCCTGCCTTCTCATGGGCTCATTTCATGTTTAAGGTGATTAATTACTTCTCAAAATTTGAACAGTGTAGGTTAATACAAGTCAATATATAGTACTCAACACAAATAAATGTGGTTTTTCCTTACTTAGCTGTTTTTCAATAAAATGTAAAGACATTGGAGTCCACTTTCTTCCTCTCTCCATTCTCACTCCTCTTAACACGTCTGAGATGAAAGCATAAATGTGGGGTTTATCCAGTCCTATAGACATTTGCACTCTCATGTCTGTTGCAGCATTATTCACAAAAGCCAAGATATGGAAACAACCCAAATGTCCATCAATAGATGGAGAAATTTTTAAAAATCAGCATATACACATAATGAAGTGTTATTTAGTCTTGAAAGGAAATCCTACCATTTACGACACTGTGGATGGACTTTTAAAACATTGTAAGTGAAATAAAGTAGTCACAGAGGATTGAAACCTGCACGATTCCTCATATATGAAGTACCTAAAATAGTCAAATGTATATAAATAAATAACAGAGGGTAGATGGGGAGGAAATGTGGAGATTTGTTCACCCTCTATAAAATTAGTTAGGCAAGGTGTGTGTAAGTTCAAAAGCCTGCTGTACAAGATACTACATACAGTCAACAGTAAGATATAGCACAGCTAACATTTTGTTAGAATATATATATAGAGAGAGAATAGAAGTGACATGTGTCCCTTCTAACAGGAGGGTTAAGAGTTTTCATGTGGAGTGCTATTTTTTAAGGTCTTATTTTTTTACTTAAAGAAAGACAAAAAGAGTAAGTGTGTGGAAAGCATAAGGGGAGGGAGAGAGAGGATCCACGCACAGCCCAGAGCCCAACTCAGGGCTTCATCTTATGACCCAAGATTGTGATGTGAGCCACAATCAGGAGCAGGATGTTTAGCCAACTGAGCCACCTGAGCATCCCAGTACTATGCTGTCTTTCCTCTTCCTCTGTGATCATGACAGTGTGTGTCAGGATGGAGATGTCTCAGCCTGTTTTCCCAAGTAACTATAGCAGGCAGAGCCCCTTGGCTGGACCAGGATAGACATGTAGCAGAAAGAGTAAGAAACGTTGAACTGCTGATATTTTGAGTTTGTTTGTTACTGCAGCACAACCTAGACTATCCTAACTGATTCACAGTCTACTTCATCTCTCTGCTAGTTTGGAATTCAAGCCCTGTGTTTCCATTCTTTTCATTGTTTATGCAGAAATTTTCTTTTCTTTTTTTTTTAAAGATTTTATTTATTTGACAGAGAAACACAGCTAGGGAGGGAACACAAGCAGGGGGAGTGGGAGAGGGAGAAACAGGCTTCCCACCAGCAGGGAGCCCGAAGTGGGACTCGATTCCAAGTCTCCAGGATCATGACCTGAGCCGAAGGTAGTCACTTTACCAACAGAACCACCCAGGCACCCCTACTGCAGAAATTTTCAAATACATAGTCAACACAGAAACGTCTAATCAATACCTTTAGTCATCTCTTGAGCACTTGGCAATTCACATCAATTCCAAGCTACGTTCCTGATGTACATTTTAATGTTATCTTCTTAACTCAGCAAGACATCATTACTTTATATAGTCAAAAATCTTTTATTGCTTACATATTTATCATCATCTTTCTTTAATTCCTTGTGAATTTCAGCCTTCCATTGAGTAGCTTTTCTTGTAACCTGAAATCCATGAGT
The DNA here is from genome assembly GCA_004023965.1 of Spilogale gracilis. NCBI lineage: Eukaryota > Metazoa > Chordata > Mammalia > Carnivora > Mephitidae > Spilogale > Spilogale gracilis. The sequence goes on along the minus strand of PITA01028610.1, from coordinate 3,541 downwards.
AGAAAAGTTTTTAGTGGAGAAATGCTATAAGGGCATTATAAATTCTATTCGGTTTTATTTTATTTTCTCGTTTGTCACCACATGCCTTATTTTATCCTTATTTTTAAGTGCACAGGTAAATAATTCTGGTTGGTGTGTTGAGAAATCAGAGCTAGTGTATTCATTTAAGATGATGACCTGCTGAAGAGGAGACAAGCCACCCACATAGTCAGGTTACTTCCTCACCATTCCAGCTGCCACTTTGGGGAAATGAAAAGCCCAGGGTGCAGTTTCAGGACATGGACACAGATGCAAAGTCAGAGGATTTGTTGTTACGGTTCCCAGAAGTGGGAGATGAAGAGCTGGGGGGAGAGGATGGGTCAATGGCACAACGACCAGGGAAAGGGGCAGTCGTCTGCTCCTTGTGAGGAGGAAGCAAGAGATAGAGAGCAAGGTAACTAGTACCTCTCCCTTAAAAGGCGGTAGGTGTGGAGGTCACAAACTTTTTACCAGGTCAGCTCTAAGTGGTTATTTTATTTTATTTTATTATTTTTGGGAGGTTTAAAAGGGCAGAAAGACAGCGACAGAGAACCTTAAGCAGACTCCCTGTTGAGTGAGGAGCCTGACAGGGTGGATGGATCCCAAGATCAACACCTGAGCTGACGTCAAGAGCTGTATGCTTAACCGACTTGGACACTCAGACATCCCTCAGAGATTCTCTTACCTGAATAAAGGCAAGCTTCTGAGAGTGAAGCTGCCCTAAATCCCACTGGGGGAGTTTTACAGCCTGGAAGAGGTCAGGCCACGCACGCCTACATGAGCAAACATTATCGCCAATTGTCTTACTTCCCATGCGGCCACTAAATGCTTATTTATCTCCACCGAAAACACAAAAACAAGATCCTGTTTATTCCCTATGTCCATCCCTTCCTTCCCCCATGAAGTTAATATAGAAACCCTTATCCCTTGTTGGGCAGGGAGCCACTTCTATGCTCTGACACAGGCATGTGAATAAACCTTGTCTATTTTCCTGTCAATCTGTCTTCTGTTCTCAGTGACTTTGCAGACTCTCTGAAATGAACCTTCATGGTTAGGACCAGTTTTCCTCTCAACGCCACTCCAGATGACATGAGTGCTCTGTAAGGACAGAGACCCACCTAACCGGGGGGAGGGGGAGGGTGCTGGACAAAGGACAGAACCATGGAAGTAAAAGTTCACACCATACCACATCTTCCTCAGCCCCACTGGCACTTTCCAATTCATCCTTGTTAGCAAATCACGGGAACCTCTCAAAAGATTTCTTAAAGATCACATAGCAACATAATAAAAGTACTTCCCTTTAAAGAATTCTGCTCTTTCCACTAAGATCCCGTTCTTCTCTTTTTCCCCTTTCTTTCCCTCCTCAGGCCTTCAAAACTGCCTATGTTTGTCCATTCAGGGTTCCTCAGAACAAAAGCCTGGGAGGTCCTTTACTTCACCCCTACTTTTAGAGGAAGTCAGAGATGGCTCCATGTCAATGACTCAGACTCTTTATGGCAGATCTCAATGCCACCTATGTGACCCACCCCTGGAGCTACCATTTATCATGCGTTCCAAGGAGCTCTCCAAGCCCTCTGCCCATCTTTCCTTATTCTGCCCTCATAATAAATCTAATACGTACATATCATCATTCCCACCTGATGTCAGACACAAGTAAAGAGAGGAATACAAAAAGAAATTCAGTTCTGAAAGTGCCCAGGTCCTCAGATGCTAAATCAGAATTGGGACTGAGACTGTCTAAATCCAGAGCATGGAGGGAATTGTGACTACTGTCACTCCAGAGGAATGGAAATTGTCACCCAGAAAGACAGGTCTCTTTTTTTCTTTTTAAAGATTTTATTTATTTATTTCACAGAGAGAAACACAGCGAGAGAGGGAAGACAAGCAGAGGGACTGAGAGAGGGAGATGCAGGCTTCCCGCTGAGCAAGAAGCCCGATGTGGGGCTCGAGCCCCAGGTCTCCAGGATCATGACCTGAGCCGAAAGCACTCGCTCAACCTACTGAGCCACCCAGGCACCCCGACAGGTCTCTTTTTAGAAGCGATGAAATCTTATAAAACTTCGGGATATGACAGACTCCATCTCGAAGTTCTATTTCTCCTTCTAATGAACTCTTGAACTGGGCAAAAAGACCTTTTGAACTGGGCCAGACACAGGAATTGTCTTACAAGCAGTAGTGTACAATGTCAATGGGACATCTGGATCATAACCACCAGTGTGGCCTTCTGATGACAGTTCAAAAATTGATGCAGATCAGGACCCGAGTGGTGTGATAACACCACTGCCTTAGTCAACCCAATGTAAATCAGCCGGGCTCATCTGTCGGTGCCTTCTGCTCCCTGATTCAGGTCAGGTACGAGCCCCCCACCCACTCTCTCCTGAACACCCTGCTCTTCCTGTGCAGGAGGGCCCTTTGGGGATGTTCTGAAATGTGTGTTCCCAAAAACACAATCCTGACACTTCCCAGTAAAGGCTTTTGGTCTTTCTCAGTTTTGACTATCTTTCTCAGTCAACAGAGGGAATTGCTAAGAAAAATGATGTTCTCTATTTCTTCTCAAAAAGGGATTTGGGCATTTTGGTTGTGTTTATGTTTTTTTAAGCAGGTTCCAATCCCAGCATGGGGCTGAAACCTGCAACCTTGTGCTCTACAGTCCCATGCTCTGCTGACTAAGGCAGTCTGACATCCCTTGGGGCTTTGGTTTTCCTTTGGTTCCTCCCCTCAGCTCTGACCTTCCCTGAGTAGTTGCTGTGGCCAAAAACTGCCCCAAAACGACATTCCACACCCAGGAGGGAGCAGGTGACCAGCACTAGGCGAGGTCTCAGATCTCCTCCTCCTCCCTGCCAGAGACCACTGCCTTCCCCCGCCCCACTGGACCTCAGGTCCACCCAGCCTTCCAGCTAGGGGCAGCTACATGCACCACCCCCAGCCCCCAGAAGAGGGGCTGTTGGAATTCCAGCTGCGCCAGGACTCCTGGGGAGACAGAGGCTCTCCCTTTCCCTGCTGCTCTGAGGATCACACGTGTATGTGACCTTTGCAAACCTCCAAGCACCATTTGGTGAAAATGGCCCCCTGGGGTGATGACACCTTGGCTGGGGTTCAGGTATCAGTACTGTAGTGGCTTTCTCTGCCGCTCCTTGTGAGCCGGCACACAGATGAGGTTCACATGGTGCGGTTCCTACAGGCCAAGACTCACCCTTCCCAACAATGCTGAAAAATGAGTGGTTTGCAGGATTCCCTACAATGTCCCTTCCTCACAAGGTCCTTGGTTTCCTCTAAAGTGGAACCAAAATGCTCCTCCCATCTCTTTCCTTGGAAGCCAAGCCGCTTTGTAATCTGTGTAAGATTCCCTCCCCAGGGATCCAGGGATCAGAGAGACTGGGCTTCTGCTCTGTCCTAGAGACCACGCTAGAGATCCAGGTCGGTGACTGAAGAGGTGGTCTCAGGGACTCCTTGTACTTATGCGTTGGATTGGAAGGACTGTGGTGGCTGAGCTTAGCACCTGAGAAAGCTTGGGCTGGGCCAA
>PITA01028609.1:0-19110 GCA_004023965.1 Spilogale gracilis | reverse complement strand
TCTCGTGCATGGCCATGGGCTGATCCATGTTGTGTTCCTGAGCCAGATCCAAACTGACTCTGTGAATCTTCAGTGTGTCCTTCGCTGTCACTGTCCTGACTGACACTGGACGCCCGGTTTCTCACGGGCCTGAATTCAGATGGCGATTTTCCATGCCCAGACGGCGATTGCCTAGAGCCATGTGCCTGCGTGAATGACTGGTGGTGGCGAGACTCTGACTCGGTGTGCCCACCCGTGGCTGCCTGCCCCTCGTGGAATCCTGCATGTCTAGAGCTGTCTGGTGTCTGTTCATGTCCCTTTTCTTGTCTTCCTTTTGGGCTCTTGGATATTGTTTTCTTCCCCCTTCTATGATTTTTTCCTGATTGACTGGGTTTTCTAATTCCTTCTTCTCTGTCTTCTTGCACGTTGTCTTCCCCTATGTCATCTTCTTCATCTTGTGTATGGTATGCATATTTTCTTTGCTTTTGCTCTGATTCTTGGAAGTTCTGTCTTCTGGCCATATCGTAGTATGCTTGAGCCAATTTGAAAACCATCAGAAAAAACTCTGAGAAGTCTACCTTCTTGTCATGATCTAAATCAAGAATATCCATGAAGACTTCAGCAGTGTCTGGGTCATCTGGATTCTGTACGTACAGAAGACAGAGGTACGTTACATGAGAATGACTCACATAGTCAGTTAAATAACTCAAAACCAATTTGCTGAATGTGATTTTTGGTAAGTAAATGTGGGACTCTATGTCGGTTTTTTCATTAATATTCAGCTTATGATGAGTTATGAGGAAACTAGCTATTGTACCTAAAGAATATATCTTTATTGTTGGTTTGTTGACACTAACATTTTGGTGGGTCATGTGCTGCTTTTTTTCTTCATATGTCAGTATATTATGAAATCTATCTGAGTTGTCACCTAAATATATCTTCTTAATATTGTTGAAGTTAGGAAACATAATATGAAGAACTAATTATTTGGTGTTCATTTTTTTGTCATTAAATGTTTCTAATATTTCACAGATTTTATGTGGTGCTGTGCACATCCATGTGTGTGCATAGTGTATTAAAGTTATAAGGAGATGGGCGCCTGGGTGGCTCAGTTGGTTAAGCAACTGCCTTCGGCTCAGGTCATGATCCCGGAGATCCGGGATCGAGCCCCACATCGGGCTCCCTGCTCGGCGGGAAGCCTGCTTCTCCCTCTCTCACTCCCCCTGCTTGTGTTCCCTCTCTGGCTGTGTTTCTCTCTGGCAAATAAATAAAATCTTTTAAAAAAAAGTTATAAGGAGAGAAAAACAGATCATATTTGTTTTGAAATAGGTTTAAGTCTGTTTCTATTCCAAAAGCAACAATTCACAAAAGTTTGCAGTTATTATTATTTGTTATATTGCTGCTGCAGAACAAGCATGATGCAGCCTTAGGTTCCAGCAGACATCCCTTACCTTTAAGACTGACCGAAACTCCCTTTCCAGGAGCTCCTTCAGTTCTTCTCTGCTCAGTGTGTCAGTTTCTTCGTCTGTTGTTGAATAATCATGGAAGAGTTCGATGATGGCAATGATATTTTCCAGTAGAGTAGACATCTTTTGGAAGTAAAAGTAAACCTGAAAAGAAGAAATAAAATTGCACTTATTGTATATCTTTTCCTTTTCTAGGTCTTATCAATTATTATAATGAATTTCCACATTAAAAAGAAAAGATTTATTTATTTATTATCGAGAGATTGAGAGAGAGAGAACACGCACTCCTGGTAGGCAGGGGCAGAGGAAGAGAGAGAATCTTACACAGACTCCATGCGGAGCATGGAGTCACATGCTGGGCTCAGTCTCATGATCTTGAGATTACTACCTGAGCTGAAACCAAGAGTGGATGCTTAACCTTATATGCCACCCAAGTGCCCAATTTCCACATATTTAAACTTGTGTGTTACTCTATGTAATTCATCTTTAAAGTAGAAGATTGCCTTAAAAAGTTTCTCTCTACCATCTAAATAGTGAAAATCAACAGAGTTCATTTGAATTATTAAAGTACAATTTCTTGGGCTTAAACCCATTCACAGTAGTATTTAGGTGGTATTGGTAAGCCTATATTCTTACTGATCTGACTGTTGCCCATAGCAGGATTTTATTTTTTAATTTTTATTTAAAAATTAATTTAAATTTGAGTATGGTTAACACACAATATTAGTTTCAAGTATATAACATAGTGACTAAACCTCTGTATGTTATGCATAGCAGGATTCTGGAAAGGCCCACTGGTCAGAACCAGGAAAATTTATTCATATAAATTTGCTGAAAATGAATTTGTCAGAAGCTAATTTGCTAAATGATCAGTGTGTTGAGAGAAGTTTCTGAAAGCTAATTTGCCAAGTGGCTGAGACACTCAATGAAAGTTCATACAATTTTCTTTTTCAACATTTCATGAAGTATGTGGTATTATTTTTATTATGTTATGTTAGTCACCATACAGTATGTCATTTGTTTTTGATGTAGTGTTCCAAGATTCATTGTTTACATATAACACTCAGGGCTCCATTTAATACATGCCCTCCTTAATACCCACACTGGGCCAACCCATCCTCCCACATCCCACCCCTCAGTTTGTTTCTCGGAGTCATAGTCTCTCATGATTCATCTCCCCCTATGATTCCCCCCCCTTCATTTTTCCCTTCCTTCTCCTAATGCAGTATTTTAATTGGATAGGATGGTTTTTCAATATTAGCTTTTCAATGTTTAAATAGCTTTTCAATATTATAAATAATTTTCTGTTGACTGGCCTTCTTTATGCCACTAATAGCATTTAAGGAATGTTCAATTTATTTGATTGGTGAAAGAAAGAAATTACTAAGCATGTTAATAAATCTAAATAAGCATTTACTGTATAAAGCATTGTAATTACTACTTTATGAGTCATAAAACCTAGGCGAAAGTAAAATGATATAGGAAACAATGTGAAAGACATGACTGTCATAGAACTAAAGCATGTATGGGCCTTGGATTGTTTTATAAGAGGAAATAGGTTTTGATTAATTATTGAGATTGTTTAATCTATATTGTGATAAGTTTTTGGATAACCACTAAGAGAACAGAATTTATAACTTCTAAACCAATAGAAAGTAAAAGAGGAATTAAAAAAAATTCAATTAATACAAAAGAAGCCAGGAAAGAAGAAAATAAGAAGCATAGAAAAGTCAGAGTAAACAGAAAGTGTAAAATGTAAGAGTAGGATTAGATACAATTTTGTAATGAATTATGGTATATGTGTGAATTGAACAGACTGGCTGGCTAAAAGATTATAAAGATTGACTTAAAAAATACAGTTATATGCTTTTTATAAAAGATACCTAGGATTTAAGATTTTTTAATGTAGAAACACTGTTTTTACATTGATATTCCAGACCTTGGACTTACCTGTAATTGTACTGTCCCCAAAATCTCAGTCTTAAGGATTCCACTCTCTGACCTTCTCTTGTACCCTGATTTCAATTATTGTTTGATCTTACTGTCTATTTACTGCATCATGTACTCATTTTCCTTTTTATTTTGGTTGGTGTTCATCATTACTCCTGGCATGCACCCTCTCTGCCTTGCCCCGCTTGCTCTCTTTTCTTTTCTCTCCTTTTCTTTTCTTTTTTCTTTTCTTTTGTTTTTTTTCTTTTTCTTTTCTTTTTTCTTTCTTTTCTTCTTTTTTATTTAATTTTCCTTTTCTTTCTCTCTCTCTCTCTCCTTTTTTAAAAAAGATTTTATTTATTTCTCTCCTTTTTTTTTTTTTAAAGATTTTATTTATTTGACAGAGAGAAACACAGCCAGAGGGAACACAAGCAGGGGGAGTGAGAGAGGGAGAAGCAGGCTTCCCGCCGAGCAGGGAGCCCAATGTGGGGCTCCATCCCGGGTCTCCAGGATCATGACCTGAGCCAAAGGCAGTCGCTTTTTTAAAAATTTAAATTCAACCAGCCAAATTATATAGTACATCATTAGTTTTTGATGTAATGTTCAATGATTCATTAGTTCAGTATAACACTCAGCTCTTATAGTCACCGGCAAGACTCCTAACGGCTACTTCTTTTCCTTTCTCAAAAGATCTCTTTGATTTGTATTTTGCTGAGAACTTGGAAGCCAATGAAAAGAATTTGTTCATTTTCCCAGTATCTGATCTCCCAGCCTAGTGCATTTGTATCCATATACATTAACCCTCACTGCTGTTATGTAGATATACAGTCTGTGCTCCTGTCTTCTGTTTCAGTGCTGGAAATACTCTTTCTTGCCATTCAAACACTTTGCTTTTACAGTTGCCCTTCTATACTGTTTATATCCATTTTTCACACTGATGTGTCTATTTTTTAATTCCTTCCCTCTCCCCCCATCCCACGTCTCCCTTTAGGTACAATCTGATTTAATTTTTCTCTTTTATAGCAATACCCCAAAAAAAGCTATGTCTATACTTTTTTTCTTTACTTCCTATTTTCTTTTATTCAGATTGTCTTTCTCTCTTAAAAAAATCCATGAAAACTCTCATGAAAAACGTGGCAAATTCAAATATCCTCTTTTATGTAACACATTGCTTGTCATATCAGCAGCATTTGATGCACCTGGCTACATTGTCCTTCAGAGGCCTCAGTCTCTTCTTTCCCAAGCTACTGCCCACTTTCTCCTAGTTTCCTCTTCTAGCCCCCAATGTTGCTGTGCTCCGAGATTCAGTCACTAGCTTCCTTTCTCTGTTTATACTCCCTTGGGGCATCTCATTTAGCCCTATAACTTTAAATCCTGTGTAGGTTGACAGTCAACAATCCCCAAGTCTATACGCCAAGCGACAGACTCCTCCCTAGGCTTCAGGTGTGTATGTCTAAATGCCTATACAATATTTTTTCTTGGTTAATAGAGATCTCAACCTATTATGTCCAAAACAGAAGTCTTAATTTCCAGCTACTTTAAAATGTGGAGGGCCAAGATAGCCAAGACAATCATGAAGAAGACAAAGTTTGAGGATATGATGTAAAACTGTATTATAAAGGCAGACCGTATGGCATTGGTGCATGGTTGAACAGAGGGATCAGTGAGAGGTAATAGTCCAAAATCAGACCTATATCGCTATGCATATTTGATTTATGATGAAGATGCTATGCAGGTCAGTAGGGAAAGAATAGTCTTTGAATAAATGGTGTTAGATTAATTGATATATTATTTAGTAAAACAAATCAGTTCCTAGGTAGATTTTACATGTAAAACATAAAACAAAGTAACAAAGGAGAATATCTTTAAGACCTTGAAGGTAGAGAGATACTTTTTAAATAGAATTCAAAAAGTGTTAATCATAAAGAAAAAGATTGATAAATTGGACTCCATTGAACTTCGGGATGGCTGTTTAATAGGAAGGACCCTATTAAAAGGAAGAAGGGAATACCACAAAGTGGGAGGATATGTGCAAAACATTTGACTAATAAAGGATTCTATCTTGATTATAAAAATTAACTCTTGTAAATCAACATAAAATATATAGACAACCCAATAGAAAAATGGGTAGAAACCACAGGAACTTTACAGAAAAGAGTATCCTCAACTTTATTAATCATCAGGGAATATAAATTAAAATTATAATGTGAGATCTCATTACACCCACCAAAATGACTAGAAGGACAAAAGGGAAAAAGAAACTTTACAATACTAAATATTCGTGAGGATATGGGGGAACTGGATTTTTCAGATGCTGCTGGAAGGGGCATAAACTGGCAGGAGTACTTTCAAAATTTATTTGGCAGTATCTAAGGCCCTAAAATTTACTCCTTGGGAATATTTTCAATAGAAATATATGTAATTAAATATATGCACCCAAAAATCATGTAGAAAAATGTTCATAGCCCCACTATTTGTAATACCTCCCCAAATGGCAACAACCCAAATATCGGCTGATAGAACAACAAATGACCAAGTTGTGGTTTTTTTCCTTATAATAGTCAGGGGTAGGGTGAAGGATAGCCTGGTCTGGGGTGGTCGTGGTGGACAGGGATACAGGTGGATTAGGCATGTCTTAAAGACCGAGTTGGCTGGGCAGGGTGATGGATCAGTGTGGGGTAGGGGACACATGGATCGCGGATAACCTCTAGATTTTAGCTTGAGCAAAGGTTTACTTCTCACTACTTTTACTCTCACCATCTCTCACCTAAACTTCAGTCTATCTCCCTGCTTCCACTTTTGCCTTCATATTATCTTATTTTTCCACAAGCAGCCCAGAATGATCTTTTAAAAACATACATTATATTGTTTCATTCTTCCTGCTGAATACTGTCCAGTGACTCCTCATTTAGTTAAAATATTGTACGAACTCTGCTACACCTTTTACATCGTCTACCCCATCTAGCTCTCTGATGTCACCATACACCACTCTTCCTCTTGTTAAATATGCTCTAGCCACACTAGCTTCTTTTTATTCTTTGAAATAAGTTGACTCCTGTTTAGAATCTTGCCATTTGCCTCGGTTGGTTCCTTTTGTCATTAAGATCTCAGCAGAAAAGGAAATTTCTTAGAGAGATAGTCCCTGGCCATTCAATCTAAAGTTCTTTCCTCCCATTATTTTACTAATCTGTTCTCTTCGTTTCTTCATTGTTCTTAGAATTATTTGAAATTTTCATTCATTTCTTATTTACTGGGTGTCTCCCCCTACTGAATGCCAGCCCCTAAGTGTAGGGAGTTTATATTGTCTCTGTTATATAATCAGCCAGATACAGCACTTGGCAAATAGCAGGCAGTTAGTTCATATTTGTTCAGTGAATGAATAGATGAGAAATCCAGCAGTATAAAGAGTATTGAGTAGCTTTATAGAAAACACATTTATGCTCTCATTTCCCTTATGTATCAAAAATAAGTTTTTAGTAACAGTTCCACTAAAAATGAAGAACCCCAAACATCTAGAACATTTTGCCTTAGAGCATACATACATACATTCCAGATTTCCACCTTGCTTAACACCAAGTAGGTAAAATTAGATGTATTCCCGTGTACTTACTTCCTTCACCAGAAGAGCAAGTAGAATGTAGCCTGAAGGAGCTTGCTGGGTGCTAAAGTCTGGGATAGTAGCCTTTTTATAGCAAGTCCCTCAGGGAGGAGCCATCCTCTGTAGGATGGTCTGATTCATCCCTAACCAAACCCAGACCCACCCGTATCTCCACCTCTATTTCTCTAGCAATGTGTTTACTTCCCAGCTCCTCACGTACTCATCTGTACTTGTTTCACCAAGTTTCAGATTTAGGTTTGCACAAACCTCACATACTGAAGATTTTTTATTTTTATTTATTTTTATTTTTTCAGTGTTCCAAGATTCATTGTACTGGAGATTTTATGGAAGGTTTTCTTTGATTATTATAGGCATGCGAGTATCTACACCTTCTACTTTTTTTTTATAACTCCCACTTTGACTTGGTCGGTGCTTGATAAATATCCATTGATAAATATACATTCTTATCTTTGTCTTAGAGGGGTGGAATATGCATTTGTGGGTACCCCGAATGGTATGAAAACATCACAAGGGCCTATCTGCATGTTCTTTTTATCTATGAATTCTATCTCTGGATACTGGGAGAACTTGCCATGAAATGAATGTTGGTCTTCCAGAAATTATGACAAGCTGAGAGAAGATAGGCAAATTTAATTCTGATTTTTCAAAAGAAAGCAAACAAATGAGCTTTTGAGTTAGAAACAGTGATCACCAGAAGCTAGCATGACATCAGGCAAGAACCATTAGTCTAATTTTACATTGCTTTCAAGGTTATTACCTTGGGTTCTACCTACTCTAACTGTAGATTAAACTGTAGGTTTTCTAATTTAGTCTCACAAATATACAGGAGACCTCTTATCTCTCTTGATTTCCAGACTTTTATGTGGAAAAGACTACATCTCCATTTGGATGTCCCCTGGTTACCAGTGCCCATACTGTTCAAGACTGAGGTAGGTTGGGAGATGGGATACTGGGTGATGGGCATTAAGGAGGGCACTTGATGTAATGAGCACTGAGTGTTCTATGCAACTAATGAATCTCTAAACTCTACCTCTGAAACTAAACAAATACCCTCCCCCCAAAAAACCCTCTGAGCTCATTACTGGGTCCTGTCCTCCAGAAGTCCACATATTGGTTGACGAAATCCCCATCCACTGAGTGTTTCAAGCTGTACCAAGTCACTTTTCACTTCTCACTCTCATGTGCATACCATATCCTGCCATTCTCTCTAGACTTCATTTTGTACTCTAGGTCTGTTTTGTGTTTCTAGAGCAGCAACTTTAGTTCTGAACTTCATCATCTTTCAGTTGGGTATTTGTAAAAAGTGTTGTATCTACTTGTAGCTCTGCTATAAGCTGCCTAATCAATCTTCCAATCTTATCATGTATTCCTTCCTGCTTGCATGTAGAATTCCAAAATTTTCGAACTTAACCTTGAGGCCCCCTCACAATAGGCATGAATCTGTATCTTTCTAGCTCCCTGTCTTACTATTTGTATTCTATGGGCAAGTCACTCTGGACTGATCAACATTTCTTGGATGATCCTTTTTAATGGTCTCCTACTGTTTGAAATCTTTACTGCTACCTTTACTACTCGAAGACCCCCTTAATCTTATCTTTGCCTCATCCTTTAAGACCCTCTGGGATCATTTCTTTCTTCAAAAAGCCATCTCCAGATAGATCACAGTTTCCCACATGCCCTTTATTTTTCTTTCCTATGGCATTGGTAATATTTTATTGTAATTATTTACTCTGCACCCCCCACCCCATTTTGTGTTTTTTCTCACCCTAGTGTTGAGTAGGTTTGAATCATCTTTTATGTCCTATAACAGTTTCTGGGGCATGATAAAATAAAAAAAATGCAAGGGGGTGACTAATCTTGTTTAGAGCCAATGAGACAGAAATGTGTCTGAGTTTTGAAAATTTTGTTTAATGTCTTTATTTCTAACCTTATTAGTCCATTAGTTCTTTCTTTTATGGAACATTAGTTAGTGTCCAGAGAATAGAGATCTTCATTTTCTCCCTTTTTTTCCTTGTGTTTAATTGTCTTTTGTGTTAGTAGTCATTGTGTTGTTTCTGTCACCATGCCATAATAATAAAAGTAACTATGTTGCATACCCATTTTGCTGAAGATGTGCTGAGATCTTGCACGTATCACGTCTCATCCTCAGAATAACCCCATGAGGTCATTATTATCATCCCTGTTTTTGAGATGAGGTAACTGATAGTGGTAGGGTGCCTGAGGTCACCCAGTGAGTAAGTTACAAAACCAGGATTCAATCCCAAGCCATTCTGATTCCAACTCCTACATTATTTCCACTGCTTCATGGAGCTCTACACGTGAAACTTTTTCCTTTTTTGTTAGGTTTATTTATATTTTCAGTGTTTTAAACAGTGTCTAAGTCCTGAGGAACTTACTTGTGGAAACCATTGCAGGGGCAGCAGAAAGACTTCCCTGTGGCATGTGTATTAGCTTAGAAAGGTGGAGTCCAGAGAGTGCTAAGGATGGGGGCAAGATGGGATTTGAAGTTTTAATGGCAGAGACTCAAATCTTGCAGATTCATATGAATATGGAGTGCAGTCTAGTGGTCTGCTCTAGGATGATTTTCTTTCTTTCTTTCTTTCTTTCTTTCTTTCTTTCTTTCTTTCTTTCTTTCTTTCTTCTTTCTTTCTTCTTTCTTTAAAGATTTTATTTATTTGTCAGAGAGAGAGAGAGAACATGAGGGGAGGGAAGGAGTAGAGGGAGAAGCAGACTCCCTGATGAGTGGAAGCCTGATGTGGGATTCAATCCCAGGACCTTGGGATCATGACCTGAGCCTAAGGCAGATGCTAAACCGACTGAGCCACCCAGGCATCCCCAGGACTGTTTTCTTGACCATGATTATGATCATTATATTTTCATCAATTGCTTGGCTGAAAATTTGGGCAGCTGGCAAACAATTTTAGAATAGACTGTGGCTCCAAGAAAATTTTAACACGTCACACCAAAGCACAGATTTAATAGAAGTGAATCCCACTGAAAGAAAAGTAAAATTCTGACTTTGGGTCTAAATTAACCTTTGCAAGGATAGGGTAGTAAATATAAGTAAAAGCAGGGGAGTACCATGACATAGGCACTGTGGTGTTGTAACCAGCTGTTTTACCGGACCAGAGTAAGTGGTGGTACTCTTCACTTGGCATTGGCCAGATTGTTTCTGTAGCTTTTTGTTCAGTTCTGATGACCACTTTTCAGTAGGGATGTGGACGACTTGTTATATGTTCTGAGTGGAGCAAATAGGATGATTGGCCAACTGGGTGGTAAAGGGAACTGAGTGAGGAGGAGATGGTTGGGAGATGAGTGTCTGTCTTCAGTTATATGGATGGCTCTTGTATAGAGTTAGGATTATATGTGGGTCATATAAAAAAGCCAGATAAATCAATAGAAACTATAGTGAAGCATATTTTGGCTCTGTGTAGGGAAGAAATGTTTAGTAGTCAAATTGTCCAAACATGAGGAAAATTATCGCTGGAGATAGTGATTTCCCTATCACCACCTGGAGAATCTTGAATTACCTGAGAAGTTGGCAAACAGTTGATTCTCCTCACACTGTAGCTGATGACCAGAAAGCCCAGGGCTGCATGACTGATCAATCAGAAAGTCAGGACCCAGGCCTCCAACTCAGGACTTTTCACTGCAAACCCTCTTTGCACTGGGTCAGCTTACATCAGTTACAGGAGTTGCGTGTGAGACCAGGGATATTTTGAGGGGGGTTACATAGAGGACGAGTGGGTGAATGTCTGATAAATTCATCTCTCAACTTGAGAGCTATTGTTCCCTTATTCAAGTAAGTTTGTTTGCCCAGCTTGATTCAGATGACTGTTTGATCAGTGCAGTCTAATAGCTTCAAGGACAGCAGGATTATTAATTCCACTCTGTAGTGTGAACAGGAAGATAGCACTTCATTTTCCACACCTTGCTTTCTTCCAACATAGCCGATCCCTCTTGCGTATTAGCTTTTTATCTTTGGAATCCCAAAGAATTTTTCCCCCTTAAGCATTTAAAATTATTGACTGTGGAACAGTGAACTATGAGATGTGGGGCAACTTCTGTCTTCACAGAGAATTTATTATTTGTTTCATTGTTACCAGGTGATGCAATGGTTTCAGAGATGTTTTATGTGTCCCCATAGTTACCTATTGTGGCTGTCAGAATGTGTTAGGGGTGCAGAAAACTCCCCCAAAGTAAGGAGTTATTGACAAATCACAAATTACAGGATTTCAGTGATAGTTATTCAATATGTTGTCCCTCCCTTTTTTTATCCAATGGGATAGAAAGGCATTATGTTGCCATATGGCCTCTGGGCTGCTGATGTGGGTCAGATTGTCACGATTGAAGGGAACAGCCCTTTGAGATGGGTGACAGGCTGTGGGAGTGAAGGGGAGTTGGCATTTGTGGTCAAATGATTTCCTATAGGAGCTATAGTCATCTCCTGGGAGGTGCTGTTTTGGGGTTGGAATTTTTCCATGTTGAACATCCTCTGGATTCCTTGGCATGGTTGTTGCCGTGTTCCTGCTTAGCCATTCGGCGTGGAGCAGAATCTGGTGAGCAGACCTCTGCTTGCAGCTTATATTTGCAAGAACAGCGGTGAAGGAAGAAAGGTTGATCCAAGGAAAAATTTCAAGTTGCTTTCAGTGACCTCAGAGTCTGCTTTCTTTTGCCTCTTCTGTGGTGTGTGTGTGTGTGTGTGTGTGTGTGTGTGTGTGTGTGTGTGACAGAGAGAGAGAGAGAGAGAGAGAGAGAGAGAGAGAGAGAGAGAGAGAGAAACAGAGACAGAGAGAGACAGAGTCAGAGACAGAGAGATGGAGAGACAGATGGAGGGATGGAGAGGAGGAAGGAAGGGATAATGGAGTTGGGGGAATGAAATAGAGAAAGAGCTTTTTCCAAATATAAGCAAGCCATTTTTATAACTTTCATTCCAGTGTGGTTAATATACAGTGTTATATTCATTTGAGGTATACAATATAGTGATTAAACAGTTCTATACGTTACTCAGTACTTATCAAGATAAATGTACTCTAAATATAAGCAAGCCATTTTATGCCAGTCTGAATTGCCGTGCATGTTTTTTTACATGCCTGACATAGTCATTTCCAGGCACTCACTGACAGTTTCTATGAGGTATAGAGTGTGTGTGTGTGTGTGTGTGTGTGTGTGTGTGTGTGTGTGATTTCTGCCTCTGCAGTAGCTAGAATACCATGTGCTACACATACATACATACACACACATGAGTGTATGTGAGAGATAGTCACAGAGAAAGAATGATCAAGGACAGGTCTTTTGAATAGTGGGGGAAATATTCTCCAGGAAGTGCTTATAGCAGATGTTATTTTTCTAAAAATCAGGATGGTTTATTAAACCATCTGTACAACTGCTGAGATAACCAGAGGCATGATATTCCAGGGTGTGAAGTGTGTTGTATCTATGCACCAACTGTGTTATATAT
Organism: Spilogale gracilis; assembly: GCA_004023965.1. Taxonomy (NCBI): domain Eukaryota; kingdom Metazoa; phylum Chordata; class Mammalia; order Carnivora; family Mephitidae; genus Spilogale; species Spilogale gracilis. Next base: position 6,656 of record PITA01028609.1, on the reverse strand, counting down.
ATGAAAATTTTCTTTAACAATTAGGAGCAAAAGTAAGAACAGAAGAAAAGATAGGAGGAATCACAGAAAAGCAATGGATCGACCCATGTACTTAAGGGAAATGTTTTCGTGACTTAACTGTTTAATGGTCATGAGCAGAGTGATTATGAGGTCTTAGAGTGGTCATATCAGCAATGGTCAGTGTCAGCAGTGACGGATGGGCCATCACCATTTCTCGTCCCGTAGAAACAATGAATTGTGACAGAGTGGTGTAGCAGTAGGAAACTAAAAAAAGTAAAAAAAAAAAAAAAAAAAAAAAAAAAAAAAAAAAAAAAAAAAAAAAAGACCCAGGTGCAAGCCAGGATGGAGACGTTATAGCCATTCTGATCAGACTCCACCAATGTCTTCTGTTCATATATAATCTAGAATAGGCCAGAAATTACAGGTGAATGCAGAAGATCAGGAGGGCCTTTCTTACCCATTCCCTTTATTTGTAGGGATATTACAAACAAATGGATAGACTAGAGTGTATTCTGGAGGGGAAACTTCTGCAGGTGTCAGAGGGAAGTTCAGATTAAGTATTCAGAGATTATGCACTCATTCAACAAACATTTGTTACCAGTTGACTACTCCCCAGTCACCACACTTGTCACAGGCCTATCATGGAAGTCATGCTCCCTGTCCTCAAAGAGTTCATAATCTAATGAAGAAAGCAGACATGTAACAATGTGACAGGTGTTATAATAAAGGTATTTATAAATTACTTAGCAAAACTCATTTTCTTCTAGTTTTAAATTTCCCTGAAACTTTATTAAAGAATAATTGACAAATATAGTTGATAGTTATATATATTTGTGTACTGTGATGATTTGATAAACATGGAGTTATTAGCAAGATAAAGATAATCAATATATCCATCACTTCACATATTTTCTCCTGTTTATGTGTGGTGAGAATACTTAAAATCTCTTCTCAGCAACTGATAAGTGTATGTTGCTATATTATGAACTATGGTCACCATGCTGTACAGGAGACACTAAGAACTTATTCTTCTTGTAACTGAAAGTTTTTACCTTTTGACCTACCTCTCCCCATGCCATGCCCTCCCCCCCAGCTCCTGGAAACTACCATTCTGTACTCCGCTTCTATGAAATTGACTCCCCCCCCCATTCCACATATAAGTGATACTGAACAGCATTTTTCTCTCTGTGTCTTACTTATCCCACTTAGCATAATATTCTCCAGGTGTATCTATGTTGTTGCAGATGGCAGGAGTTCCTTCTTTTTTAATGGCTGAGTAATATTCCATCATATGTTTATACCACATTTTCTTTATCCATTCATCTGCTGAAGGGCATTTAGGTTGTTTCCATATCTTGGATATTGTGAATAATACTTCAATGAACATGGGAGTGCAGATATTTCTTAGAGATACTGATTTCATTTCCCAGGAATTGGGTGGAGTTGCTTGATCATATTTAATTTTTTGAGGGACTGCCATATTGTTTTCCATAGTGGCTGTACCAATTTACATTTTATACCAGCAGTATGTAAAGGTTCCCTTTTTTCCACATCCTCCAGCATTTGTGTGTTTTTTTTAAGATTTTATTTTTTTTTTGAGAGACAGAGAGACAGAGAGAGACAGAGACAGAGAACATGAGAGAGGAGAAGGTCAGAGAGAGAAACAGACGCCCCACCGAGCAGGGAGCCCGATATGGGACTTGATCCTGGGACTCTGGGATCATAACCTGAGCCAAAGGCAGTGACTTAACCAACTGAGCCACCCAGGAGCCCCTCACTAACACTTGTTATCTCTTGTCTTTTTGATAATAGCTATTCTAAAAGGTTTGTGAGGTGATTGCTTGTGGTTTTGATTTGCATTTCTCTGATAGTGATATTGAACTTGTATGAACTCTTTATATAGTTTTGATATTAACCCCTTATTAGGTAGGGTTTGCCAATCTATCGATTGCCATTCTATTTCAGTATATTGCTTGTATCTTTTGCTGTGCAGAAGCTCTTTAGTTTGATGTCGACCTACTTGTTTATTTTAGCTCATTCCCTTTTATTTATTTTTTATTTTTATTTATTTACTTTATTATGTTCAGTTAGGCACTGTATATTACATCATTAGTTTTTGATGTAATGTTCAATGATTCATTAGTTGCATATAACACCCAGTGCTCATCACAACACATGTCCTCTTTAATATCCATCACCACCCCCTTCACCACTGAAACCCTGTTTGTTTCCCAGGCTCCATAGTCTCTCATGGTTCATCTTCTCCTCTGATTTCTCCCCCTTCAGATTTACCTCCCTTCCCCTATGGTCCTTTGTATGAGTAATACTTTTATTTAAATTTAATTAGCCAACATATAGTACATGCTCATTACCATTTAGGAGATCAAGAGGAGGTGATATTTTAGTTGATCTTTAAAGAATGAATTTTTGGATTGTATGGGAGAAAAAGGAGGTAAGTGGACCTGGAAGATTTTATGGAAAGCCCTCAAAAACCATGCTAAATGATGTAAATATTATGTTATTTACACTGAATAGCAACTAAATATTTTATTTATTTGACAGAGAGAAACACAGCGAGAGAGGGAACACAAGCAGGGGGAGTGAGAGAGGGAGAAGCAGGCCTCCCGCCGAGCAGGGAGCCCGATGCGGGGCTCGATGCGGGGCTTCATCCCGGGTCTCTGCAATCATGACCTGAGCCGAAGGCAGTCGCTTAACCCACTGAGCCACCCAGGCGCCCCGCAACTAAAGATTTTTAAGTAGAAAAGTGACAGGACCAGATTTTTATTTAGTAAAAATAACTCTATGAAGAATATGAATGGTGAATGGAGTTTGATACTGGCAAGGATGCAGGCAACTTGAAAAAAGGAGAAAAAAATAATGAGATTTCAGACCAAGGTATTGGCAGTGGTACTGAAGGGAAGATATATTCAGATGTAGAGCTTGAAGATGCATTGGACATGAAATGAGGGAGGGCAAAGAAAAAGGAACAAAAGGTCTGAGTCTTGGGAAGCAGCTGGTGCAGGCAGAGGGTTAGGAATAGGCAATCTCAATAGAGTAGGATCTAACAAGTGGGCAGAACTCAATGATGAAGTCAGGAATAGGATATTTATTTGGGCAAGTGATGGGGAGTTGGTACCAACAACAGGACTCTAGAGTTCAACTTTCAGGCCAAGATTTTAATTTGGAGAGTAGAGAATACAGAAAAATAAAGAGGAGTCTCTAACATGAGACACTCAAGGACATGAACCAGGCAGAGACCTTGTTACCATAACTAAGAATCATCAAAGACAAATTATCAGCACAGGTGATCTAATGCTGATTCCTGTGCTTTGGGAAACTTCCATTCTTAAATTCCTTCAGCTCAAGGTCAGTACCTGAATGGGTAATGGGAAATCGGAACCTCTAGTACCTGAAGACCCTCTATCTGCTCCGTACCCACTTTTTATCAGTTGGACTTTAGTCCCCTCCTCCTTACAAGTCTCCTGGTTGTTCATCCATCATAATTTCCTACCTACATTCTGTAGGTTAGGCAAATGCTTGATTGTTAATCCCCACAATATTGGTATAGCTAGCTCTATATTTTGACTACACCCCACCTCTCTATCCAAGGCATAGCGGGGGGAGGCCCTAGAGTAGTGTATGCGGCTTAGCTGCAGAGCCAGCAGGGCTGCATATCTTAGTCACTAGGAATTGATGGATTCAGAAGTGAACATCAGAACTACTCTGGAGTTATACTGGTATATTATTTACAATTTCTGCTTATGTCCCTGAGAGTCACTGAGACCCAAGCCTCCAGAGTCTTTAAAGTATGACCATTAGACTAACGATACTCTTCTTTTTAACTTCCTATATTTTCATGTCAGTGGTGATCTTCTTAGAGTAGAGGTGAACTCGTGCCCACAATTTCTCCTTTTTTATTAGCATTGCCTGAGTATGATCAGATTTTTCATTTCTTAGAGCATTCATTTCAGGGGATTTATCTTTTTTTTAGGATATCCAGATGTGTTGGGACGAGTCCCCTGGGCTAGATCAGACAACTTTTTGTGACATCCTCTATTGTTTATTATTAAATCAGTGTGTCAGTCTGGGGCCCATATACATATTTTTTTCTTCTTTTTTCCCCTATTTTTAATTAATTTTTATTTTTCCATAACCCAGCCATCCTATCCCTCCCCATCCTACCTCCCAGCAACCCTCAGTTTGTTTCCTGAGATTAAGAGTCTCTTATGGTTTGTCTCCCTCCCTGGTCCCACCTTGTTTCATGTTTTCCCTCCTTACCCCCCCACGACCTCCTGCCCTGCCTCTCAAATTCCTCATATCAGAGAGATCATATGATAATTGTCTTTCTATGATTGACTTATTTCTGGAGTTCATATACTTTGAAGTTTCTTTCAGGATGAGTTCTCTGCTCTTCTGTGGAAATTCTTGAGAAATCGAGGGAGTTTTTGTCCTTAATTTTTTAAAATAATTTTAATCCATATTTGCTTGATTCTACCTCTTATTTATTTATTTATTTATTAAATTTTTATTTGAATTCTAGTTGGTTAACATCATGTCACATTGGTTTCAGGAGCAGAATTTAGTGATTCATCAGTTACACATGACACCCAGTGCTCATCCCAAGTGCCCTCTTAATATCCATCATGCATCTAGCACATTCCCTGCCCACTTCCCTCCCTCAAACTCCCAGTTTATTCTCTATCATTAGAGTCTCTTGTGGTTTGTTTCCCCCTGGTTCTACCTCTGTAACTCACTTATCATTTTTCTTTTTTAAAAAGTATTTTATTTATTTACTTGGAGAGAGAGAGAGAATGAGAGAAAGAGAAAGGAGAGGGAGACTCTGTGATGAGTGTGGAACCTGACATGGGGCTTAATCTCAGACCCTGATATCATGACCTGACCTGAAATCAAGAGTCAGATGCTCAACCAACTGAGCTACCCAGGTGCCCCCATCCTATCATTTTCTAACCTGGACATCAGTTACCCCTGCAAAGTGTGCTCTGGCAACAATGAATATATATTTATGTGGTCACAGTATCAGAGCTCTAATTAATGTCAAGATCAAAAAATCCATAGTATATTGTTGAGAAAAGTGTTGCAATTGCACAAGACTTACTACCTCTGTTGGCTTCTCCAGTTACTGAGTCTGTCATTGAGCAGATTTCCTAACTTCCCTGAGCATGTTTCCTCATCTTTAAAGTAAGGATGATAATGCATACTTTGCATGGTCATCAAAATTGTTAAATGAATGATCTACAATGGTCTGGCACTCTGCCTGACATTATAGCAGGTGTTCAATAAATGATAAATAGTAATATTATGTAATTATGAAGTCTCATGGAATTAGAACCCAAAATAAGGCATTTTTATTTTAATTTTTACTTGTATATGGTTTCCATCAAGAGAGAATAGCATAGAATATGTATCTTTTTTGTTTTTTTTCAAGGAATTTTTATTCAGGAATTAATCCCCTCTCCCTGAGATTATGGAAGATATTGAAGGTCCTTTAGGGAACAGTGTGATCTGTTGGATTTCTTTATAACTCTAGGAGATTAAAGGGAAGGTTTTCTTCTATTTTAGGAAGAGAGTAGCTTTAGATGAATAGTGAATGATAAATATAAATACTGAAAACTTGCTAAAAATTCCTCTAGATACTTTTATTGTTTCTCTCCCTTATATACGCTCTACCCTCTACAGCTGTCCCTGATTTTCTTATGGGTATTTACCCACTGCCCACTGTTACTCATTTGGTTGTGGTGGGGTAGAAGGTCTGCTTTTGACTTGGAGGGTGAAGAATGCTACTGTGCCATTACTAGGCAGTGGTGACTGGGCATGTAACCTGGGTTGACTAAAGCAGAGAAGTTCACAGGACACCTGTGGGAACTGCCATGAAGGAGACAATTATTCTATGCTCTCCCACCCACTATGCTGTGAGATTTGAGCCTGGAAGTGTAGAGGCTGAACTGTTGCAGTCATACTGTGACTGTATGCCAACAGTCTGCCTGAAAATGGAGTCAGCAAAGAGAAAAGAAAAGTTGAGAGACTGAGAGATTCACCAACCCTGATGATAACCTTTGAGCCTCCAATTGAATACTGCCTATAAGTTCCATCAGCACTTTGGAATTATGTGAACAAATACATTCTTGTTTTCATTTATCAAAGTTTGAGTTGAGTTTTTCTGTTACTTTAAATGCAAGTGGAACTGATAGAATTCCTAATTCCATTTTACTCTGTTCTGCATTTATAGTATATATATATATATATATATACTATATATATATCACTAAGATAACCAGGGCATGTTAAGGAAAGAGTGGATATATAGAGAGGGGAGTATTCCTTCAAAGCAAAGACTGAGCTAATATCCATCACATTTTGCCTGATTTTTTTTCATATTTACATTTTTTTTATTGTTACTTAAATTTTTTTTCCCAGTGTTCCAAGATTCATTCCCCATTCCCCACACCCAGTGCTCCACGCTTTAGGTGTCCCCAGTACCCACCGCCAGGCTCTCCCATCCCTCCATCCCCCTCCCTCCAAGTCCCTCAGTTTGTTTCTGTGTCCAGAGTCTCTGTTGTTTTGTTTCTTTCCCTGGATTACCCTAGTTCCCCTTTACTTTCCTTCTCCCACTGTCCTCCAGGTTACCCCTCATGCAC
>PITA01028608.1:0-19122 GCA_004023965.1 Spilogale gracilis | reverse complement strand
CCCCCCCCCCCCACCCGGGCTGCAGGGCTCTGCTCATTGATCCAAAGATGCTCTTTCCTTCCCTCAGGCGCTTCCCTGAAGGATGGAAAAATCGATGCCCACAGAAGAGCGGGTGCAGGGAAGGTACGGACAGCAGTGCTGGGGAGAAGACCGCGGCAGGGAGGATGTCAGGCGCCTGGGGGTCCCAGCAGCTGGGGTGCTGCTCCCCATCTCACAGCACAGACTCGGAGGTAGGCGTGGTCAGCATAGGTCCACATGGTGTGGTTTTGTTTTGTAATACTTGTTCTGATGACAAAAGCTACATGTATTCTTTGTAGGAAATAAAAATCACCCAGCCCCCTCCCCAGAGCTAACCTCCCTGTTAACGCACACCGTAAATCGGTAAATCCTTCCCACCTTTTTTCTCTGCACATCGAATGCACTTTTTATTTTTGCAAAACTAGGCTGCGCCCAACTGCTTTTTTCCACCAGCGCGCTCCCGTGCCTTCTGGGGCGCCGCATCCCTGTGTCAAATGCTGCACCGGGAGTGGGCCAGTCCGATGCTGGACGCAGTGCTCAGGGCCTAGGGTCGGCTGCGTGACCTCAGGTAGGAGGCCGACCCCCATGCACCTGACCTTGGTCCTCCCGTATGTGGCATTCCTGCTGATGCTTGCCAAGGGTCACATGAGAGAAGAGGCAGTACACGCCGGTTTCACGCCGAGCACATCGAGAGCCTTCCATCAGCTGGGCCAGCGCTCTTTTTTTTATCTTTATCATTGCACAGCAAGCCCATCATTATTAAGCCAGTGCTCTGACACTGAACATTGCAGTGACTGATTCAGTGTCCCTTAAAGAAGAGGCTTCAGTGAATATCCTTGCCAAGAAAACTTTGACAAACCCGCCATGATTAATTCTGAGTAATTTCTAGGAGGAAAGTTATATACACTTTAGGACCTGCGTTCTACACTCACCTCACTGCCCTCTGGAAACCTTCTGGTGACACTCTTGTATGAGTTTCCTAGAGTGACAAATGACCACAACCTTGGTAAGCTTAAAATCACAGAAGTAGGGGCGCCTGGGTGGCTCAGTTGGTTAAGCGACTGCCTTTGGCTCAGGTCATGATCCCGGAGACCCGGGATCGAGTCCCACATCGGGCTCTCTGCTCCGCGGGAAGCCTGCTTCTCCCTCTCACTCCCCCTGCTTGTGTTCCCCCTCGGGCTGTGTTTCTCTCTGTCAAATAAATAAAATCTTAAAAAAAAAATCACAGAGGTATATTCTGTCATAGTTCTGGGAGCTCAAAGTTTAAAATCAGGTGTGGAAGGCAGGGCCACCCTCCCGCTGAGGACTCCAAGGAGGGTTCTAACTGCCCCTTCCAGCTTGTGTCGGCTGCCTGCATGGGGTGTGTGGGGCCTCTTCCCTCCCGCCTCTGCCTCTGGCCCTCTCCTCTGTCTGTTTTCTCCCCTGCGTGTCTCTTACAAGGACACTATCCTGTAATCCAGCATGATCTCCTCATTCCAAGATGTTAATTTAATTACATTGGCATAGACCCTTTTTCCAAATAAGATAACATTCCCGGGTTCTGGGGATTGGGATGTGGTCACATCTTTTGGGAGGTTACCATTCAACCAACTACACGCTCCTACCGAGGAACGAAAGGTCCGAAAGGTCCTGTAGAAGTCACTTTCCCCTCACCACACAGGACACTCCCATCTTTTTGAAATGTTTGGCCAAAGCAAAGGAAACAAAACACAACAAAACAACCCTTATTTTAAAGTGCCTTCTTTTGCTATTAATGAAGAGGAACCTGCTTTTAGAGGCTTTTGTTGGTCATTTGTGTCTCTTTTCTTCTTGTTCTTCTCCTCCTCCCCCACTCCTCCTCCCCCACTTCTCCTCCTCCTCCTCCTCCTTCTTCTTTTTCTTCTTCTTCTTTTTAAAGATTTTATTCATTTCTTTGACAGAGGGAGCGACAGCCAGAGAGGGAATACAAGCAGGGGAGTGAAAGAGGGAGAAGCAGGCTTCCCACCGAGCAGGGAGCTAAGAGCAAGGATGCAGGGCTCATTCCCAGGACCCAGAGATCATGACCTGAGCCAGAGGCAGACTCCTAATGACTGAGCCACCCAGGCACCCCTGTATTTCTTATTTTCTTACTGATTCAGGTCCTTTGCCCAATTCCCTATTAGGTATTATTGACGAAAGAAAACATTTGCCAACTTAAGCTGTCTTTCAGCTAAACTATCTTTCAAAACTAAGAGCAAAATAAAGATAGTTCAAAGACTGAGAAACTACCACGCACAGAGTTTTGCTGAAAGAACCAATGAAAGATTGTGTAAGGAAGATGGAAACCAAGCCTTGTATCAAGTATGTAGTGAGCCACAAGCAGAGATATTAAAATGTGGGTTAAATCTAAGAAATAGCTATTAAAATTGATAATAATAATGACAAATGTAGGCTCAAAACAAGATCAAGCCAAAATATGGGCAATCATACATGGTGATTGGGAGGTATGTTTGGAGTTAAATCACTCCAAGACCTTCACTGTCTAGGACAAGGGTGGGGAGTTCTGATTTAGATCATGGGAAGTCAATTATGCATGCTAGAAATGTAAAGATATCCTCTAACAGGCAGAAATGAATATGTATAACTTTCAAACCAATAGAGGGAAAATGGAAAAAAAGAAAACAGGATCAGTCTAATAGAAGGCAAAAAAAAAAAAAGGAGGAGTGAGGGAAGAACACTATTGATTTTTGTGTTTTTGTAGGATTAAACGTTATTATTCAATAGTTTTTATCTGCTCCCCTTGTGTTTTCAAGTAGTCAATTATATGCTCCACAAATAAGATAATTTTGTCTCCTTTTTAGTTGTTACTCTTTAATTTGTTTCTTGTCTTATTGCATCTTCGAAAAGTTTCAGAGCCACGTAAAATTATAGAGAGCTCATTAAGCATCCTCCCCTTATTCTGGACATGATTAAGAATGTTCCCAGTACTGGGGCGCCTGGGTGGCTCAGTTGGTTAAACAACTGCCTTCAGCTGAGGTCATGATCCCAGAGACCCGGGATCAAGTCCCACATCGGGCTCCCTGCTCCGCGGGAAGCCTGCTTCTCCCTCTCTCACTCCCCCTGCTTGTGTTCCCTCTCTGGCTGTGTTTCTCTCTGTCAAATAAATAAAATCTTAAAAAAAAAAAAAAAAGAATGTTCCCAGTACTTTACTATTAAATATGATGTGGCTCTTGGCTTGAGACTGATATTCTTTGGCGTCGAATCAGTGAGGATAAGTCAGATTCGACTGCAATAACAAATATGTCGCCGTCCCATGGCTCGAAAGGGGTTTATTTCTTGTTCATATTAAGTCAGCTGCAGGCCCAGACAACTCTGTCTCAGCTACAGCTGGGACTGACCCAGCATCGCACCCTCACATCATCAAATGCCCCATCCTCGCTGCAGCAAGAGAAAGAGCCTTGGAGGGTCTTGTAGGAGCAAGGAAGTGCTTCTACCTAGAACAACACAAAATGACCTCAGCACGTGGCCCTGTCTAAGCCCACTTGAAAGTGCAATCCCAGCCTGGGAAACCTTGTAGATGTCACCATTAGCACGTTAAGGAAGCATCCTTTCATTGCCGATTTTATCCTGGGGACCATGAAAGTCCACCTGAAAAGTCACACCCGGTGATGAGTAGCCCCAGGGAAGGTGAAGTCCTGTGTTCACAGGCTCTGACAATGCCTGTCTCCATTCAAGCCCAGCTGTGACCCTTCAACTCTGAGAAGTCTCTGAATCCTCATACCCAAGCTTGCCTTTTCCTGAGCTGTTTGAGCGGATTTTGGTGTCTTATGACCCACTCAGTGTCACCCGGGATTATTTGCTACGGTTTTCTTTGGAATTTCTATCATATTCCTAAGCAAGACTGGTCTGTGGTTTTCTGCTAAGTCTTCATAGTAGGGTTATTCCACATTCTTAAGAGGGCTGGGAAAGCTTTCCATCTTTCCATGTCTTGGAACGGAATATCTGAAATATGGGAATAGTTGCTAGTAAAAGTGTTGGGACCCCACACTTCTCTAGGAAGCAGCTCTTTCCCTACCTTTTCAATTTACTGTGTACTAATAGATTTTTTGCTTTTCCTCTACTTGTTGGTTTGGGCTATACATATTTTCCGATAAAACTATCTGCTTAATCCTATTTTCAAATTTATTATCATAAAGCTTCACTTAATGTAATTTGGTTTTTAAAATATTTTTGTTCCTATTGTACATTCATTTCTTTCCGCTTATTATCTTTGGGATCTGCCAGAAGTTTACCTAATTTATTAGAATTTCAAAAAGAACAAGTCATAGATTTATCTTTTATTTCTGCTGTTTTTTTTCTCTTCTCTAATTTATGATACTCTGCTTCTTATTTTTATTGACTTCCACCCTTTCTTTCTTTCTTTTTTTTTTTTTAAGATTTTATTTATTTATTTGACAAAGGGAACACAAGTAGGGGGGGTGAGAGCGGGAGAAACAGGCTTCCCGCCGAGCAGGGGGCCCGATGCGGGGCTCGATCTGAGGACGCCAGGATCATGACCTGCGCCAAAGGCAGATGCTTAATGACCAGGCTCCCCATGACTTCCACCCTTTCTTCTTTAAGAAATTCACAACACTGAGCTATGAATTTTCCTCCTTATAACATTTTAACCACTTTCCCATATGTTTAGATATGTGATACTTACAGTGCTATTTTTTAAAATAGTTTTTCATGTAGGTTCTTTTTAGAGTTATTTATAAAAGTCGTGTTTAATTTTCAGATGGTTGGCTTTTTAATTTAAACTTTTGTTAATAATTTCCAGCTTAATTGTATGGCAGTCAAACAATGAGGCTTTCGCTATATCTGCTTTGGGGCTTATATTGAATTTTTCTTTATGGCCTAATATATGATCAATTTTCATAAATGTTTGATGGGCTCTGGCACACAAATGAGTATCTTTTATTTGTAAGGTACAAAGTTCAGTTATTAAATCAACCTTATTAATTCTTTTCTTCCAATACTGCAGAAATGTGTTAACGGTATACGATTTAAAGATGTCAAAGACAGAAGTGTGTTAAGTCTCATCTCGGGGATTTTTTGTTGCTGTTCGTTCTACGTGTGTCTAAATTATTGCTTCCCTGGTTGGGTCTAATGCTGTATAGGACATAAAAGATCGTAACGACCAGATCTTTATTTTTATTTGTACCCCTTATCAATACAAATGACCTTCTGTCTCATGTCCGGATTTTTGCCCCTGATTCGTTCTCTGCTCTATATAGTACCCTTGTCTCGTTTGACTTAGACTTGCCTGGGATAACTTTGCTCCAGTCTTCCATTTGTCACCTTTCCGTGTCACTTAGTTTGAAGCTTATTTCTGGTAAGCACGATAGAGTTCACTTTCCATCTTGGTTTTTGTTTTATCTAAGCTAAGCGTCTTCGGTATTTTACTAGGAAAAAACCACGCATTTATATTTGTAATTAGCATTGACCCAGTGGTGGCGGGGGCGGGGGGGGGGGGTCGTCCTCAGCCTGATTCCTTCGTCCCTGGGGTGACTGCTTCCTTTTGTTCCCTGCATTTTGTTTTACCGTCCTGAATCTTCACTTCTCCAGACTTTGATCAGTAGATATTTTGTTTCTCATTGTGCTAGAAAGTTAGCTCTATCTTGAAAAAGAAAAAGTCCTGGGGAATTCAGGACGTTCAGGACAGAAAGGGCACCTGGTGAATTCCCCTTATTTAGGGTATCTTGAGGGTCCCGGCCCGCTTTCGATCCATGTTGATATGACCTACAGCTTCGATCCAGACGGTTCGATTAGGATTTTTCCATTCTATGATCGTCATTTAACAATAATTTTTGACATTTGTATTCAGTCTGGAAATGGTATTTCAGTAATTCTTCCAAGTCGCTGCTTTTTAACTAGTTTCAGTGCGAATGCCCAGACTTTTTAAGCCATGGAGTTATCCTCCTTAGACTCCCAGCTGATGGGAGCATATCTCTCCATAATAAATGCTTCTGTATTTCTCCCAAACGTCATAAGCACGGCTCCCTTATCACTTAGCATCCAGTATAACACAATCTTAACTGGCCTGAGTTTATTTTTTCCTTCCTGGAGGCATATACAAGTTGTCCCTATTTGCATAAGTCACACACTGTTTTCCAGAACATGTCTCGATAGAAGTCTCTATTTTTCCTGGAATGCAGTGAACCTTTCCAATCTGCACAGTCAGATCTTTTTGTTTCATTTTAAAGCACAGGTGAGTTTCCATTCATTATATTCTCAATCATCTCCTATTCTGGCCTTTTCTTCAAGAACCCCCGGGTGTGTGCTCGCTGCCTCCTCATCCCCGTGGACTTCTCATGCTTTGTTTTCAGCTCCTGTCTGCTGTCACACTTTTTGGAAGCATCTGTAGGTTAGCTTCTCCTTCCTGATTGTGTTTTCTGCATTAAATTTCTGCTTTTAACTACCTCCAGTATGGATCTGAATTCTGCTTCTGTGCTTTTTCTCTTTCTTGAGTCTTTCCTCACCCCAGCCGCACCTGCTTCCTCGGGCTGGTGTACCAATTACCACAACTGGGTAGCTTAAAACAACAGAAATCCATTCTCTTGCAGCTCTGGGCGCTAGAAGTCTGAAATCGAGGTGCTGGCAGGGTTGGTGCCTTTGGGAGCTCCTGAGGGTGAACCTGTTCATGCCCTTCGCCTAGTTTCCAGAGGCTGCCAGAAATGCTTGCTGTTCCTTGGCTCATAGCCACACCACTACCGTCCCCGCCTCAAATCTCCACTCTGCATTTCTTGTTTTCTCTGTGTCTTCTTTTCTCAGATGGACACTTACCGTTGGGCTTAGTGCCCACCCAGTTAACCCGCGGTGATGTCATCTTGAGATTGTCAATTATATCTGCAAAGACCCTTGCCCAAGATAAGATCACATTCACAGCCACCAAGGGTTAGGGCATGGACATAGCTTTCCGGGACCACGGCTCAACGCTGCACACCATCCGACCCCTCCTCATTATCCCACCCCGCCTTTTCAGATTTGTGTGGCTGCCCTGTGGTTCCCGCTCCTGTCTGGCGAGACCTGGCTTTCCAGTAAAGCTACCATCCTGTCTCCTGACGTTTCCTTCTGGTTCCTTCGGGAAGCCTCTGCCCGACTTTCCGTGTTTCAGAACGCCGACTCCTTCTCCAAGTTCCGCACATGTTTCGTCCACCATCTTTTACTGGTGGTGTTTTTTCTTCTGGGTTGTCCTGCAAATAGAATGAACATAATCCTCACCCAGAGACTATAAGACGGGCTGTGCATGTTGCCTTTGCTCCTGTTCTCTTACTGCTTGTGTGACGGCTGAGTCCCACCCTCAGTGTTTGGTTTGGGCGGCAGAATCAAGTGGGCTTGGCTCGGTCCATTTCCCCATTCCCTGCAGGTGTCTGCCAACTGCAGCTTTGCTGAGCGAGGGCGGTTCCCGCTCCTGACCCATGGTCTGGTTCTTGGATATCCTGAACGCATGAAACAAGCAGAAGTCCCAGCGCGCGCTGTTACTGAGGTGGGGGGGGGAGGTTCCCGCTACGCCCCCTGCTCCCCACATTCACGATTGCTTCCTAGAAGACGATGCAAAATGAGAGCCATCTGTCCTGCCCACCTATTCTGAAAGACCAGGGGACATTACTCCCAGAACATCTGTGGGAGAGTGACAACTGTCCAGGTCTCTGAGTGGGGGACAAATGATGGGGCAGGTCTGAGCAACTTTGCATGTTTGTTCCTGGTCTCTGCATTCCGAGGTTTCTCTGCGGCTCTGTCCCCGCCGTTATCATCAGTGCGGCTCCTCCCGGCTGCTGGCACGATATCGGCAGCTACTCCCCACGCTGAGTGAGCTTCTGTCTTTCTCTCTGCCTTCAGGAGAATTGAATGGAAAAATAAGAACAGCTGTATCAGGGGGTTTCTCGTTAGATGCCGTTTTATATGGAAGGCCACAGATTTTGTGTGTGTATGTGTTTTTTTAAGCCCAGTCTCACTCATTCATTTACATTTATTTATTCCAAAAAAAAAAAAAATGCTTTCACTGCTTGGCTTCATAGTGGATGTCAGGATAAATCAGCCAATAACCCAGAAGAGTTTTTGCAAAGATGCAGGAGTCATGGAAAGGCCCGGGCCCTAATCCCTTCCTTCCTCTGCTCCCCTTCCTTCCTCTGCTCGGCAAAGCTGACCTCCCCAGCAGTCCTTCCAACTCAGAGACCTCGTTCCTGTGCCCCCAGATCAGCCGTCTGCGAAATCAAGCACATTTATTGAGCACCTAATTTGCTCCAGACACCGAGTGGTTCTAGGAGAGAGGAAGAGAGAATCACCGTGTTCCTGCGAGGCGATGCATGGTTTCCATATTTCTGCCTGAGAACGTGACGTCCGTTTATTACTATGCTCTGTGACAGTTATTTGATTAAGGACCTCCCAAGATCCCTGCCGGACTGGCACCCCATGAGGACAGGGACAGTGTCCGTATCCTGGGTAGTTAGCACAGCTAGGACAGGGGCAAGTCTGCCGGGAAGAGAGGCCACTGGAGCGAGGCTTTGAAGAGTAGATAGGAGTTTGGTGAGGATCAGGGAGGGGCCTCCTCAGTCCAAACCTGGCTCTCTCTCCTGGCCTTATTCTCACTGTCATTTCTGCTACTATCTGGAAAAGATACCTGTCTGGCTCTTCTGAGAGGCCGAACAGCCCCGGGGTCCGGGTGGTCCTGGGTAGGGGTGGGAGGGAGGAGGAGGTACATGTTTGCCTCCTCTGCCTTCCCTTTCTTCCGCTTGCTTCCTCTTCTTTATCTTTTTTTTAAGCAGATCGAAGTGGTGCCCGTCCCACCGTAGGAGCCTCCAGGCTGTCATTACTTTTCCAACAGGCACGTTCATGGCTGCGTCTCCCGGACGTGAACCAAAAGCCATTTGCTTCCGAGGCAAGATTTGAGTCAGGCCCAGCTGGGTTTTCCCATCCTTTATTTGCCCGATCCTATTAATAATTAATGGTACAGTAATGAGAATTGCTTTTAATAGAATCTGCTGCCATCACCACATTCTGTTCCCCGCCAAGGGTTTCCCCCAAAAGGATTCGTGCTCACAAGGCTGAGTCTCCTGCTATGGGCACCCCTGGGAAACGGAAGGTCCCCTGCTGTTGTTCTTCCCGGCCCTTCCTCTCTCCGGAGCCGGAGCCCCACTCCCCCTCTGAAGCCGGAAGCCCCTCTCACTCCTTGGCCATTTCCTACCCCCTCCCTGAAGCCCCACCCACCGTCCCCACCAGGCTCCCACAGCGGGGTGAGGCTGCCCCATCCAGCCCAGCCAAGCATGGCACTGTCACGCCTCATCTGTCACCAGGGCAAACGGGTCCCATCAAGCAGGGAGAGGTTGGAAGCTGCTGCGTGCCCAGCCTGAGGTGGGCACGAGACCCACACTGTGCACAGTGGCGCCTGTATTCTGGATGAGAAAGCCCACGGCCAGTCGGATGGGTGTGAGGGGAAAGCTTGGGCACCGGGGGACCGAGGTCGACCTGGCCCCAAGTCTCCGCTTACTCATCTGCAGAACAAGGATGTAGATGGTTCCTAACCCCCCCCCCAAATGTTCCAGCGGGGAGAAGGGGGGGCGAATGTAGGGGAAGCAGAGTTCAGGGAAGCTCGTTAATATTCGCGGCAGGAAAATATCCATGACGTGCCCAGGACTTGAGCTATTCATGATGTTCCGCACTGTGGTGTTACTTACAACATCACAACTTGGAAACCACCTCCGTGTTCAGTGTGAGCATCACTACACAACGGGGCGTGGGGCTGCTTTTGGAAAGGGGGGCCTTGGGACTGCCCCCCAAACTGTACTGTGTGGAGGACACCCCCCACCCCGGGAATGCTAGGGAAATGCAAGTTCTGGGGACTGGGGTTCAGATCCTGCATTTCCAGCAGCTGCAGGTCTGGGGGTGGCGTACTGACGGGGCAGAGGCTCTGGGCAGTGCAGATGCTTGGGTCCTGCTGGGGGACAGAGGAGCCGGGGTGCGACACAGAGTTTGTTCTGTGGTCCCCTTGCTGGGCTCCAAGCAGAGCCCGTGCTCCACATTCATTAGCAAGTCTGAAGGCTAGAAGCTCAAGCACTCAAAGTGCTTCTAGATGGGTGATGAATTATAGATAATTTAAAATTTTCTCTTTGGTTTATCTTAATTTCAAAATTATCCACAATTAACATGTATTACTTTTGTAAATGGAGAAAAATGTTATTTTTTTTAAAAAAGAACAAATGTTCTCTTCTCTTCCCTACAACACAATCAGGATAATATTCAGCCTGGAACGAAGGGAATCCTGAGAAGACGAGGATCCTGGCCTCACTCCAGAGTCGGCGTGCAGGGCCGCGGGCTATACCAAGCAGGCCACGAGGCTCGGGCCATCCCGCCTCAAGCACTCAGCACGTGCCTGCCGTACCCAGAGGCCCCCTGCGCCCCACAACCCCTGGGAGAGGACCATCACCTTGGGGTATTATGGCGCCACTCTGCAGCTGAGGGAACCGGCTCTGGGAGGTGAGTGAGCTGCCCCGGGGCCACCCAGCTCCCCGTGGGGGACGTGTGGAAAGCAGGGAATGGGGGGCAGGCTGGAAGGAAACCTCCTCCAAGGCCTTTTTGGGCACGAATCAGGATGGCCTCACCACACAGTCCAGGCCAACAAGTGCTGAAGAACTCTGAAAACGGGCTGGAGTTTTTACGTCTCAGGAGTGGCCACGGGGAGCCAGTGAATGTTCCGTGTGAAGACGAAGTGATTCGAGCTGCGAGCAGCCGGGCGCAGAGGGACCCAGCCACAGGCTCGGGGTGACCACAGACGGCTCGGCTAGGGGGCATGCGGGAGGAGCAGCCGCATTGTTAATAGTGGGCACTCCGTGAACTCCTGTGCCGTCCAAGGAGGTGAAATCATGCCTGCCTTAATCCTTACACAGCCCTCCAATGGCCCTGTTGTCACTGTCCCCATTCCACAGGTGGGGAGAATTGAGGTTCAGCCTCACGATGGACTCCCAGGTCTATGTGACTTCAGAGTGGGTGTTCTTGATGCCGTGCTCCGCCGCAGAGAGAGCCACGGCCGGGAAAGCAGCCGGGTGTGGGCAGGAGGGAGTGGATTGAGCAACCCCAGTTCCTGGTCAGGACTTGGGGACCTGTAGGCCAGGGCCACAGAAGAGTCTGAAGCAGCAAGCACTTCGGGCGGAATGAAGGCGGGAGCAGATGGGGTTGGGGGGTGTCGGCAGATGTGCGGTTGCTGTAGAGGAAGAGTGACTGCGGGCTGGGGGAGGCAAGAGAGGGAGAGGAAGCAAGGTGGCTGGGGGGCCCAGTGGGTGAAGGCTTCTAGGACAGACAGTGAAGTGCGGGGACTCACCGTCCGTGGGCAGCATGGAGGGGCTGGTATAGTAGACCCGCCCAGGCACCCCCCTCTCTCCGGGGTGTCCGGGGGCCCCATACCCCTACCCCAGCTACGGCTGCCGCCGGGAGAACCTGGATTGTCGCTGCAGCTCCTGCCCCCACCAGACCCCAACCACGGGGCTCTGGCTGGAATCCTGATGGGATGGAAGGGGCCAGCCCACACCATGTTGGAACTGCCTTCGGCTCAGGCTGGGGCAGCCTCTCATACACCCCTCCCGCCAGCCACTCAAGGGGGCAACATCACTGGGGTCAGAAAGAGGGGGAGACTGAGGCCTGGGGTCCTGTGCCCACGCTGGAGGGTGCTGGGTCCCTCTGAGAGGCTCAGAGACTGGCTCTAGGCCATCTGGCAGGTCCAGGTCAGGGATGGAGGGCGGAAGAGGGCAGCACTTTGTGACTTCTGCTTCCCAGGAACCAGCCCTCCCCTTTCTGCCCAGGCCTGTCCTCCTGGAGCAGTGGCAGCAGCTGGCCCTGGACTAGGACCGGGAGAGGGAGGGGAAGCAGCCAGCGGAGTGGGGGAGAGGGACCACCAGAGCCTGGAGTCCCCTGCTCTGCGGCAAGGAGCGCAGGCAGCCCACCCTGCACTGGTCGCGGGGGCACTGCACCCCGCAGGCTCCCCCAGATCCGTGTCCCACCCACTGGGTCCACACTGCCAGCAGTAAGGGCAGGCTACATCTAGGCCTTTGCGGTCGAGACCTCTGGGCTGGGTCTCCATCTCTTCAGGTCCTCCCATGAGGACCCAGACAGGTCCTCCCATGCCTGGTACCCAACTACTCCTCACAGAACCTTACACAGTGGGTTCCATTACCATCCCCATTTTACAGATGAAGATACTGAGGCCCAGAGAGAATGACATGAGCCAGAAGCTGAAATTTGCTGGGTACAGAGAGGCCTCCCCTGTAGACCTCCAGTAAAGACTGGCCCTTGAGAACTGTCCTCACACGCAAGTGGTGCCCCTACATGAGTGAGCTGGAAACAGACGTGGAGGCTGGGGCAAGGTCACACAGTCTGGCAGGGAGGCCCCTTCACCTGCCCCAGACCGGGCGCCCAAAAAGGGGAGTGCCAGGAGGCCCAAGGGAAGAAGCCCCTTTCTCAGGGTCAGGAAGGAAGAAGAGAAGCGTGTGTGTGTGTGGGGGGGTGATCCGAGGCTGTGGTCACCTGAGTGGGTATGACCATGCCCAGCCTGGAGTACTCTGGAGGCCGGATCTGAAACTTATGGGGCAGTGTTGCCCAAAGTGGGGTGCTCAGAAAAAGCCCCGGGCCCCAAGCCTCCCAGGGCGAGTATCTTTCACCCAAGATGTGACCCCTTTGGGGTCAAACTGAAATTGGCTGGGAACTTCTACAAGATCCTTCCCTATATTGGAGCCGGACATCCACATCAGCACATGAAGGCTCTGAGAAGTCCCGCAGGACAGAACCTTGTTTGATTTTGCTTAATTCAGCCTTTCCTACAATATATTTAGCCACAAACTCTACTTGTTCTGTGAGGTACGTATTAGCGTCTGGGGCAGCTTAAACACAGCCACAAATTCTTTGCACTCCAGTCATGGAGAGATGGGGCCTCCCTAATCTCGGGCTGGGCCAGGAGGCCCTGTGGGAAGCGACGCAGGAGCAGTTCCTTAACTGGCCTGGCAGCTTCCCCTCCTGCTTCTCAGAACCTTGAGCTTTGACATAAGAAATGGATCTAGGCTGCTGAAAAGGGCAGAGGAGAGCCTGAGATGAGGCCGCCTTGGGCACCCGGCCGGGCGGAGCCTTCAGATGACGCCATCTGGCTGCAGTCACAGGAGAGACCCCACCAAGAACCTCTCGGCTGAGCCCCGTCAACCCCAGCATCACCAGAGAGACTGAGAGACCATTACTAGAAGACACGCCTTGGAGGCATTTTGTTGCACGGCAGCGGATCACTGGGCGAGCATCCTGCAGGACCCTCTGGGTGGACGGGAGGTGCCCACCCATCCTCCCTGACCACCACACTATGCCAGATCTTCAGGCCTAACAGCATCCAGGGCTGCATGCTTCACCGTGCCCCTTTTCAGGGTACGTATGCCCTCCATCTGGACTTCCCATTGGGAAGATCCTTCTAGACTCGGCTCCTCAGAGTCGTCCACTTTGAAGACTTTGCTAATAGCCATCAAAGCAGCTGCGTCGTCCCAAGGCTGGGCTCTACCAACTGGGTGAAGTTGGATGGGTGCCCGCCTCTATGGGCCCAGCTTCTCACGTGCAGAATGGTAATATTGCTAACAACTCCATGAGGTTTCTGCGCAGGGCAAACAGGGACGGGGTAGAGCAGAGCATGGCCATTACCAGCCGCTCTGTGCCACCCCGGCCAGGCACCTAGTGCTGGGGGAGGGTCATGGCACTCTGGCTGTCACTCCCGCCAGAGTGGGTCCCCCGCCCACCCCACCCCCCAGCTCACTGCCCGCCGCACCCATGCCCAGCCTTCGTGAAGTTATGGAGTTACAAGAGAGGTTTGGTGGAGGATGAAAAGACTCAGAGAATCCTCGACTATTCCACTTAGAAGGATCCTCAGGAAATAGGGAACACAGCCCCCTTATTTTGACTGAGGCCCAGAGAGGCAGAGGGCCTTGCCGGAGGTTACACAGCTCACTCTGGAACCAAATCCCAGGCTTCGGCTCTCTTGTCTGACAAAGCAGCGTCGAGTCTCAGGGACAGGTCCTCTCTGGCTCCTGTGAAATCTCTTGCCCTCCCTGCCCTTGGAGTCCCTGAAATGCAAGTTGCCCCATATTCTGATCTCTGGCTGGGCCATGAGACCCACTCACTGGAGAGGGCACAGCCTGACCGAGGGTCCTCCCCACCCTGCTCTTTTCTCCCTTCTCTCCCATAGATGCAGTCAGAGATGTGAGTGTCTTGCAACCCCAAGAGGCCTGGGGGAACCCCAAACCAACATTGGGGAAAAGATGGTGGGATGTGTTCAAATGGCCCAGACTACAAGTGTAAAAGTGACCAGCACGGAGGGTGAGCCCCACGGGAGTGCTGCTGAGCCCGCCCATTGTACAGATGGGAGACCTGAGGCTAAAAGGTGCGTATATCCTGGGCCCCAGAGACTTGGCTCAAAGCTCAACCACTCCTCTTGGTGGCTAGGGAATCTTGGGTGTGTTATGTCTCCTAGCCCCACCTTCTCCATCTATAAAATGGGAGTGAGAAAAGTTCCCGCAGGGATGAGCTCGAGCATGGCAAACCCTGGGCTACCCTGGGCATCTAGACCCACTCCCCTCCTTCAACACCTGACAGCCACTCACCACCTGACTTCCATCCTTCCATCTGGTAAATTCCTAGGTGGGTCCAGGTTCTAAATACACTTGGGGAGTCCTGGAGCTCTGAGAGTATGTGTCAAGCAGTCTAGAACCTTTGAAGAGGGCTACAGGGTTCTGGAGAAATCCTTCCTGCAGGGAGGAGGTGTGGGCGTTGGGTTAGGGGCCTGCCGGCCTCAGACACACAAAGAGGTCCACACGGGAGTATTGGGGGAGACAGGATGAATTTCTGTGTTTGTTGTATAGAATGGTGTGTATGTGGAGGGGACGCATTTGCCCATATAGGGGGCTGGGGATAGGGAGGGTTGGCCCTGCAGCTGTCCCCAGCCCTGGGAGAGCTCTGCTGGCCACACCTGTCCCAGCCACTGGAGCAACCCCAGGACCCTGATTTGGAAGGATTGTTGCAGCCAGATTAGGGCTGCAAGCTTCAAACCCAGTAGTGAGGCTTAAAGGGGCCCCTGCAATCTTCCAGAGCCACCTTGGTGACTCGTCTGTCCCACCTGGGGGAGTATTCCACCAGCCCCTTCACCATCTTCCTGTCCAACTTCAGGATGGGGGCAATAGGCAAGGAGGAGCTGGTGCCTGTAGGAGGGTTGTGCTCCCACCAACAAACCCGGGTTCGCATGACTTGGTTTTAAATTGCAGAGTGGGAGGGGTCAAGAGCCCCTTCCAGCTGGTGACCCTGAAGACCCTGCCTGAGGATTCCTCCATTATTAACCAACATGCTTCCCTCTCCCCAGCTCTCTGGAGCTCAGGTGTCAGGCCCAGAAATAGCTTAAGAGGAGGGGCTGGTTCCAACTCCCGTTTCTAGGCAACCACGCCACCAAGCCGGCCTCTCGGGGACTCAGTTTCCCCATATCTCTAGGAGAGGAGAGACAGGGGGAGCAGGTGATACAACCCAAACTCAGGACCCTTTCTGGGTCTGATGCTGAGTCCTGTACTGTCAAAGGCGGGGTCACCTCTAGTCCAGGTCCGGGCTCACGGAAAGCTGGCCGAAGCAAGGAAATTTTGTTGAGCTTGTTTTAAAGGCGGGTGACCCTCCCAGGTCCCTCTGTGACTTTCAGGGTCTTCTTCCCTTTTCCATCTGTGAATGAAAGGGACGGACCGGGTGGCAGTGACTGGTCCGGAGGGCGAGCGCTGCAGGCAGACGTGCAGACACTACTCGCTCAGGGATACACCGCTAGGAAAATGCTTAGTGGGGATTAGAACTCAGCTCCAGCTCCTTCCACACCCCCAAGCTCTTAACTCTTGCTCTGCGGGCCTGACTGCCCCACCTACTGATTAACTGGTTGACTGACCCCCTGCGTGCCGCGGAGCCGCCTCCCGGCGGGCCTCCCAAAAAAACCCCTTCCGTCCCCATCGCCCTGCCAGGAGTCTCCAAAACCGCACCTCCGGGGCGCCCCGCAGCCGGGAAGGGGCGTGGCTGGGCGTGCCCGGGGCGTGGCCACCGCCGTTCCCCGCCCTCGCCCGCCGGAGCCGGCTCTTTAATCCGTCGCGGCACCACCAATCGGCCGCCGGTTGCCGGGGAAACGACCTCTCCCCTCGGAGCCTTCAAAGGGTTTCCCCCTCCCCACAGGGCTCCACCCGACTCCGCGGCCCCTGCCCTGGGAGGGGGCGGGCGGGGGTTGGGCTCCCGGAGCGGGAGAGACACCCACCCACCCAGAGATAGCGAGAGGTGGAGAGACCGAGAGAGACCGGGCTTAGAGACGCACGCGGGAGGGGAGATCGGGCGGCCGAGGACGGAGGTGGAGAAAGGAGAGGCGCAGCCCCGAAAGCACACCCCCGCCCCCACCCCAGTCGCCGAGACGGTCGCAGCCGTACAGAGACAGCGAGGGCCATCGTGGGAGAGACGGAGACAGCGCAGAGATGGGGCGAGGTGGCGGCCCCCCCAAACGAAAAGACCAGGACCAGCCAGGGGAAGAGCGTCGGGAGGGGGCGAACTTGTGAAAATAAATATTTATAAATTGAGAGTTTCTAAATTCTTTTTGCATTTCTGTAGTAAATTATTCATCTGTGTATCTGCCTCCCTCCTCCTATCTGCTTGGGGAGCTGCCAAGGAGGGGGGGTGTTCCTTTCTGTGTTCTTCCTCCTCCACCCCTCTCCTCCCCCTTCCTCTCCCTCCTCCTCCCTTCTTCCCCCGCCCCCTCTTCTCCTTCTTGCCCCTTTCTGCTCTCCTACTCCCTCTTCGCCCCACTCGGAGTCCAATTCCCCCTCTCCCCGCTCCCCTCCTCCCTCTCCTACCCCCTCCTACCCTCCCACCCTCCCAGTGTCCTCCCCCTTCTCTATTCTCCTCCTCCTCCTCGGTCCCCTCTCCTCCCCCGTTTTCCTCCCCCTGCTTCCCGTCTCCCCGCCTCCCTTTCCTGCTCTGGCTGGAGCTGGGCTCTGAGGCAGGCGAGGAGGGGCCGCCGCCCGGAGGTAACCGGCTGTCACGCTCTGGCGTTTTGTCCCTGCCTTAAATAAGAATAATCATCTAAGTCAGCGGGGCTGGGATTAAAAAAACACTCGTCCCTGGCAGTCTGGCACCCCCAACCGGGACCTCGGAAATCTTCCTCCAGAGGACTGGGGACATTGGAGCTGGGGGAGAAGGTGGGAGCTGGGCCAAGGGGGTCTGCCGTCCCAGGAGGGTCTGGGCTGGAGCCAGAGGCCAGATCACTATCCCCAGGGACCAGGACAAATCCCCTCAACTGGCTGGGCCTCACTTTCCCCCTCTGTAAGATGGGGCCAGGGGCTGACTTCCTCTTCTGTAGGACTAAAACAACTCTCAGATCTGTTTGGGAGTCTGGAAGCTTTCAGGGTCCCTCCGACAAATCCCCACAGCTTGTGACGCACAAAGGAGAAATGGGGAACAGATCATAAAGGTATGATGTCAATTCCTAAAAATCAGGCAAAGGCTGGGCCATGGGGGGAGCAGTCAGGGCCCCCAGTCATGGTATGCAGGATGCTGCCTGTATCCAGTCTGTGGCCTTGAGCAGAGGGCCTCAGTGTCCTCATCTGTAAACTGGGCCAGTGTTGGCTCCCTCCCCTCATCCAAGGACAGGAGACTCCCCATACTAACTGCTACACACTGAGCCTAGGTACGTGTCTCAGCGGCCCAGTTCCCTGACCTACCTCACTCATGCCCACTACCCCTGCCTCCACCCCAGGCAGGCTCCGGGTTGCCCAGAATAAAGTTCAGCAGGCAAGGAAGCAGGAACTTCTTTCCAGGGACGGGGGAGGTTCCCGCATCCTTTCTCCCCGTGCAGTGCTGTAAGTAGAAGGTGGCCTCCACTCAACTAGCCTTCCCCTTCAGGGCACAGAGACCTCGGCGTTGGGGCCTGAGTTCTGACTCTGCTGTTTGACCTTAGCCCAGTCAGTCCTTCCCCTCTCTGGGGTGGGCGCTCTAGGGTCCTTTCAGCCCTTGTTTGGGACCCTCGCGACTGCTACTAATAAGTGCTAAGATCCTTTACTCACCAGGAGCCTTGCTCAGGGCCCCTGGCTCCTCTCATCCCCCCAGGTCCCTCTCAGCCAGGGCCCCATTTTACAGATGAGGAAGCTGAGGCTCAGAGCCGGGACTTGCTGCAAGTCAGGCGGCTGAAAGTGGCTGGAGAGAGCTCTGACCGGGTCTGGCTTTGGCAAGGCAGAGGCGTGTCCTCACCCAGCTCCCTGGGCTTCCCACAGGAACGTTCTAGGCCATGTCGGTGCTGCCTGGAGGGGAGATGTGCCCTTGGAGTCTGGGATGCCCAGCCAGGCCCAGCCCAGTGACCTCAGGCCGTGTGGGCTTCTCAGAAACACCTGTCTCTCATCCAAAGACTTCCCCACTTTCTGTGGTCTTCTCACAGAAACACAGTGAGAGCTGCTTTGGGCAAATGACCCCCTTCATTGTACTTCTGTGGCCAGCGACAGCCTTGTTGGCCTAAAGCCGTGGTTTTCAAGCCATTCAGAGACTCTCAGAGGCACTGGGACTGCGGGCCAAGAGGGCCGGATTGGTGGGCTCTCAGCCCCCTTCCCTGCTTGGTTCAGTAGTGATCACTTGGGTAAGATTTATTTTGAGAAGGAATAAAGCAAAAGGTTGAGATTGGAAAGTGGGGGTAAAAAAAACAATTTGAAACCCATGGTTATAAATAATTAGGAGCCCTTTGGGACAGAGAATCGTGGCTTCCTGAGGTCCCCCCACTGATGTAACTCAGCACCCCCTAATCCCCCACCCCAGGGCTGAGGGGACAAAACCAAGGTCAGGAGGCCTCTCTGGGGCCTTGCAGGGCCCAGAATGTTGGACAAAGCCGTTGTGTTCAGTCCCCACTCGGGGCCCACCTGAGTGCGGGCTCTTCTGCCCAGTGTGGGTAAGAAATTGGAGCTCCAAGTCATATAGCCAGTGTGGTCACTAGGTCACTCAGATCTGTCTGACCCCAAAACCCTTGCCCCGGACACTGACCAGCCTGCACTGGCCTGCAGTTGTCTCTTACCCTTGTCCTGCTCATGGTCATTGTAAAGCCCCCCC
>PITA01028607.1:0-19127 GCA_004023965.1 Spilogale gracilis | reverse complement strand
CCTCAGGGCTGCCCCTATCTGGAGAAGCCCAGCGTACCAGGGGGAGTGTAGACACACCCTCACCTCTCCTTAGACAACCCTCCCCGGCTTGTAGCCCTGGGAGTCGAGACGCCAGACAAGAGGAAAGTTCTTAGAGCCTCTGGCGGGACACTCACAGGTGGAGCCCACCCCTGCCCAGCACAGCTTCTGGGGCAAGACCCTGCCACCACGGGCCTACAGGGCCACGCGTCACGCCAAGGAGGACTGTCCTCAAGTCTTACAGCCTAATGGCACTTGCCCCTTGCATTTCAGACTTGCTCTGAATGTGTCACCTCTTTTTGCTTTCCTAGTTCTCCCTTTTGGAATGGGAATGTCTATCCTGTGCCTTCTCACCACGTATTTTAGAAGCGCATAACATCATGATCTCACGGGTTCCCAGCTGGAGAGCAGATTGCCTCAGGATGAAGGGTGCTTTGAGTCTCACCTAGAGTTGACTGAGATGATATTTCGGTGAGACTTAAAACTTTAAACTTTGAGTTGGTGCTAGAACAAATTAAGACTCTTTTGGCTGATGTGAGGGATGTGTATTTTGCATGCGAGCAGGCCATGAATTTGGGGGATCCAGGGGTGGAAATGAAATGTATTGAATGTTTCTGTCACCACAATTCAGGTTGAACCTCACCGCCATGAGATGGTGTTAGCAGGTGGGGCCTTTGGGAGGTGATTAGCTTAGGAGGGCAGTGCCTTTATAAAGCTGCCCCAGAGAGCAGTCCTGCCCCTTTGGCCACAAGAGGACACAGTGAGAAGATGGGAAGTGGGCTCTCACCAGACACCAGGTCTGCTGGTACCATGTTCTCGGGCTCTGGAGTCCCCAGAACTGAGATGTTGGTTGTAAGTCACCAGTTGATAGTATTTTGTTATAGCAGCCTGAATAAGACAGAGATCCTCAGGGTGGTTGTTGGTGGTGTTTCCCCCGCTCCCATCCTCTACCACTCCAAGACGTGCATGTGGTCTTTAGGTATTATCTTGTCCAGAATTCACTTGTGTCCAGTCTGCCCCTGCTCCCAGTAGTGACTGAGCCGAGATGGGCAGACGTGTGTGATGTGTGCTCCCATACACGTGAGAGATGACCCCCACATGGAGGATCCCTTTATATACTTAGATCAGAGCCCCAAGAGGCCCCCTCCTGCAAATGCCTCCCTCTTTGTTCTCAACCCAAGAGATTCATTTCAGTTGCCACATTTTTGCGAGGGGTGAGTTGAGGGGCAGATGAAAATGCTCCCTTGGAGGATGAAATCCACTGACCATTTACGGCTGTGGGTCAGTTGTTTTCAACAGATGGGTGCCCAGTTGAGACCCCATTTGCAAAGGCAGATGGTACTTTGGTAATGGAAGAGTCCAGTGCTCGTGTTCGGCGGAGCGTGAAGGGGATCTTTGGCACAACTTCTCTGAGCCTTCGTTTCTTTGTAAGTTGGAATCCACAGACTGCTTGTGAGATCACGTGCACGGAAGAGTGTCCTCAGCTCCACCAGAGTCCTACCAGCTCAGGGGCCCTTGCTCTTCTGAGTCTTTTCTCGCGGGCCGTGGGTCTGTGGCAAGTCTTGTACTTGCGAGGCCCCTTTACGCATTATCCCTTGATGCCTGAGCTAGTTTTCTTCACAAGGAAACATGCGGTCAGGAAGTCCCAGCACACTTTAATATTAGCCTTCAGCCAGCTGTCATTATGGAGGTAGATCCTTTGTTTATAGGAAACTCGTACGTCACTGCACAGCTGAGCAGAAATGATTTTGAAATTAACCATGCCGTGAAGCAGTGGTGTTGGCCACTTGTCTGAATTAGTGTCAGTCACCGAATTCCTCATGTTTAAAACTGATGGACATGAGTGGTCTGAGCTGCCCTTATGACCCACCTGAACGCTCATCCATCCATATTCCCAGGAAGGCTTTCGTGCCGAACTGTATCCCTCTTGGGAACCACGACTCTGTCTCCGTCACCATGATGTTCTAGATTTCTGCACAGAGAGAGAGAATGCTGTCATAGCAAGATCTCCTCACACCTAGCCTTCTAAAGGTGAAATAAGGCCTGAATTTAAGATTGGTCACTATCTTGGGAAGACTAGGGAAGATAAACTTGAATCTGTCTTTGAATTTCAACTGCACCAGCAGGTTCTGAATAAACAGCTAGATCCTCATTAAACTCCACAGCAAACTTTAGGCATAAATGGAACTTTTTAGGAATTTATTCTCTGAGGAAGCCAGACCATATAATTTTCTAAACACCCCCTTTTCTATAAAATGTGAAAGGAAAAGAGCTCATCAGAATGTGTACTGCCTATGCACTTGACAACGTCTGTCTAGTTGCTGCAGGAAGTTATTAGGTTTCATCATGATATATTTAATAAGGAGACAAAAAGCAGATCAGTGTTTGAACCTAGGTCCATTGCTTAAGGGGCTGGGCCCCTGGACGGGCCATGAATAGCCAGACCCTCATTTCCACACCCGTGTTGTTAACCATTGCTGTCCCTCAAATCGGGGCCCTCTGCTTCTCTGCGGGGGTGTGTCCTGGGGACTCTGGCATTTTTGAGAGGATCTGTGGGCTCTCCCCGTAGAGGCCACTAGCATCCCCCGCCCCCCACAAAACACCGTTGTGACACAGTGTACTGTCTCCAGACATCACTAAACAAAGACACCCCCTCCCTGTTGAGAACCTCTGCTCTCCGTGGATGTAGATCGACTGGTGAGAAAACTCTCACTAGGAACACAGCGTGCTGAGACACACCGGAAGGACACATCGAGGTCTACTGCCTTACCAAGCAGCCTGGGAATATCAGCGCTTGTCTCTTTCCTTAGAAAATCCACTTTGCTTGACATAAAATGGCAGGAAGTACACAAATAAGAAAAGCCACTTCATTCCTAACTGCGGAAGTCTTCCCACAAAACTTAGTTTGATGTACAAATCAGCAGTGCATATGAAGGCAAGTGAGGTATGAGAATAAATACCTCGATTTCGAGGAGCGGCAGGCATTTTCCCATTGGGTGAGCTCTTCCTATCACTGAGGAGGATTTGTGCTGTTCTTATCTGCAGGAAAGTAATTGAATAGTATTTTTCAACCAAATACCATAAGAGTTCCAAGCATTAACTTGTGAATTTTGAATTATACTCTGAGACAGGAGGGAAAAATACACATAATTCTGATTGTAATGGTAGTGATATATATATATATATTTTTTTTTTCAGGGCAGATATAATCATGCAGCATAATGAAATGAATGGTTATATTTACAGAGTATCTTTGGTTCTTTAAAGAGTGTTAAGTACTGCAATTTCACGATATGAGTGCTAGCCACAAACTGTTTCCATTATTGCTAGAGTGCGAGGTTTCATTTTGCCAAATAACCTCACTAAATAGCCACAATGTGTCTGCAAAACATACCTAGAGTCTGTAATTGTTTTTTCAAAGGAGTAGCCAATGGATGACAGAGCCAAATTTAGTTAGGGCGAATGCAGTGCCCAGAAAGCAGAACAGCCTTTCTCTGAAAAGCACCCACTACTGATGCTTTGGGACCCAGGAGGCTGGTTTCTGTCCTGTCAGCCCACGGGCTTGTAATCTGCCGCACATGCAGAGACCACGCTCACTTCTGCTCTGCTGCTTTCTACGCTTTCTAACCTCGTGTCCTAGAGCGCTGCCTAGGGACAGGCCTGGCTACACTCCCTCTTCTTGGTCGACGGTGCACAAATCTCACGCAAGACTGCCATTGTCCTTTGGATTGATGGTCTGCTTAGGGCACCCTGCAGTTCCTAACACCTCGATCGTCCTTGGGCATCAGACGTACAAATCATGTAGCTGCTTCTGGCACCAAGCTGCAGCTGGGACAACGGAGATGCATGACACGTGTCATTCCCTTCCCCTGTTCCTCCGATAGTCCTTGCCCTGTGCTAGCGTTCCAGGGAATTTGCTACCACACAAATCTGACGCCCTAGACGCTTCTCAGCCCCCTGGCAGGAGGCTGGTGCTCTGAGGCGGTTACCCTCAGGCCCTCTCCCTCTGTCCTCGACATGCCCCCAGCAACAGGGGAGTATCGTCCTTTCTGCCACGGTCCAGACTGGTGGGGAGGCTGCAAGCAGCAGACGGGAAGGGGAGAGACAACGGGCATCTGTTAAGTTATGAGCCCTCGGAAGGACTGACCATGCAGGAGATGGAGACCCCTTCCCTTCGCGGCTCTGAGCAGTGAGGAGCCAAGAGGAGGCACTGCCTATATGAGAAATCCCGTGCCAACCTGCAGACGAAGGCTGGAGACAGAAGTGGGTTCCCGCTGTGTCAGGTGACAACCCAGAGAGGACATTTCCTATAGAAAGTGCATTTTGCTGGTGATCATATCTATTCTTTATTCACAGTTCAGAATAAATTGGCCTTTGGGAGTTAATCTCAGAAAATATACCTATAATATCGTTTCTCTGGGGGAAATGGCCTCAGAGTTCTATATAATTTTATATAGGTGATTTACAAATCAGTTTTGGGGCCATAATCCATTTCTGGGTAATGTATGCCCCCCCACCCCAGTCTCATGAAATCCTTCACAATAAGCAGCCGTAGAGTCTTAGCCTATTAGCCAGAAGACGATAGCTTCGATATTCAGTATCCACTGCTCTGTCTTTCCAAATAGAACAGTAGTGGTTTGAAAGCTATACTGGGAAATGAAACATGTACGTGTCAGAACGGTTCCCAATGCCCAGCTTCTTCCAGTGGAAGAAATGGTAATATTTTAAACGGCAACCTTTTCTGACTTTCTCAAAGGAAGAAAAAGGATAATTGGGTCCGTGCCTGCCACCTGCCTCATGATGTATCCCGACTCTTGCTAGCACGCGAAATGTGTTGCTCCCTTAGCCAATCCTGGCCACAAGTTAGAGAACCCCCAGCTGCAGGCCGGCCTGCCCTGTAATAACCAGAGGGGTTCACTCCTCTGAAATACAAGAGTGCCGCTTTACTTTCTGGTTTTTTTAAAGTAAACTCTACCGCCAGTGTGGGCCTCAGACTCATGAGCCCCAGATCAAGAGTCGAGCTCTACCGACTGAGCTACAAGGGTGCGACTTTAGAATGATTTGTACAGTATATGCTAGAGCACTGTAAGTAATTCATGAGTGCATCCTCAAGAAGTTCGCCTTGCCTGGAGTTTAAGGTTGTAATGACTCAGTCGTCTACAAGTAAAATCCTGATTTTACTCAGGTGAAGCCAAAGAACTCACAGAACATTGAATTGTACATATGTCTTTGGGGTCTTTTCACATGTTAAATGTGGGCTCTTCTGTTTCACGGGGTCCTGTGTGCACCTGAGACGTAGGGAATCGTCATTTCTTACAATACCGTGCTGTTATTTTTTGAAAAATTCCACATTTTATAGTAAATATCTCAAATATGTTGGATGCATGGTAATGCCCGTGTTTATGAGCTCTTCCTTTATTTCACTCCTCTAGGTTCTGTTGGCCAGCAGCTTTGTGCCCATTTATGCGGGACTAAAGCCGGTGGAATACAGAGGGCAGGTAACGTGCTCATAACTGAGGAACCATCCGTAATTACTGTAGCGATATGTTTCCTTTGAAGGATCCAATTTTATAATTATTCTGGTGGTTCCAAGTCAGCTTATATATATATATATATGTATTTTTTCATAAATACTTTTGTTTGTAACAGAAAAAAAAATCAAATACAAGGGCCTTGGCACTAGATCATATTGTCAAGATCTTGAGATTCAGAATGAGTGGGATGCTCCTTTATTCATGTGATTAAAAACTTCATCCCTTTTGTTAAAAAAAAAAGCAAAAGGCTTCAGAAAATAATGAAGTCCCATTCACAGCTCCTTGTGGTAGCAGAACCGGGCCGCCCCCGGTGGGAAAGGGCGACCTGCCCAACCAAAGCTGGAGCCCTGCCCCCCCAGCCCCCACACAGGAGCCCCGACGACGACGGGGGCCCGGAGTCCCCGCTGAGCAAGGAGCCGATGTGATGCGCTGTGGGGCTCCATCCCAGGTCGCTGGGATCGGGACCCAGCCCAAGGCAGCCACGCCCCTGACTGAGCCCCCCCAGGTCCCTCTAGAGGAAGGTGCTTTCGCCAGCTCCTTCCTGCGTTCGGCACCACGGTTGCATAAACGTTCCTCCTCCTACCCTCTCGGCTCCTCCACAGAGAGACACCCTTCATAATCAGATACACTATCTATTTAACACATAGCAGAGACAGACGTTTTATAGTGAAATCCAGTATCTACTTACCACATACCAGCGACGTATGTTTGTAATCAAATACAGTATCTTTTTAACGCGTATAAGAGATAAGTATTTATAATCAGACACATTATCTATTTGACACATACCAGAAATACGCATTTTATAATCAAATGCACTATCTACTTAACACATAACAGAGATATGTATTTATAATCACATATAGCATCTATTTAACACATACTAAAGATACATATTATAGAATCGAATACAGTATCTTTTTAAAGATTGTATTTATTTCTGCGAGAAGGAAAGAGAGAGAGAGCCAGCGCGAGCAGGGGACAGCAGAGGGAGAAGCAGATTCCCCACTGACCAGGGAGCCTGACACAGGACTCAGTCCAAGAACCTGTGATCATGACCTGAGCTGAAGGCAGAGGCTTAACTGACTGAGCCACCCAGGCTCCCCTCAAATACAGTTATTTATTTAACACCCAAGATCAGGCACATACTCCTGGGTAAATAAAGTCCGTTCGTTTTATGTGTTTCCTGTACATAATATGTATTTATTCTTATAAAATGGTTGATGCTGTCATTCATTCATCCCTACATTCACTTACTCGCTTTGAGGGCCCCGCATGATACCTAGAAGGAATTCATTTTACAATCTCTTACCTCATGTGACTGGGAACCTGTCTGAGTTCCGATCTTGCAAGTCCCCATGGTTTTCTTTCTTGGAGCAGTCCTGGCCTTTCCAGTCCTTTGCTTCCTGTACAATCGTGGCCCCCAACTGGTCTGCTCCAGGAGGGCCGTCTAAAGGGACAGGGGAGGAGAGCCAGGGACCGAGAGATTAAGTCACTGGGAAGGCCACATAGATAGCAAGATGCGAGCCTAAGAGTGATGGTTATTCTGAACTGAACTCTGTTGGCTCGCTGTATGCGTGTGGTACATACCGACGGCTCAAACCCTCTTTGTGACTGGTTAGAAACAAAATACACATTTTTTTCTTAGGGGCCACGTAAAAGGATTTAAACATTGGCACATGGAAAGCAGGGATTTCCCCCCTCTATTGTTGATCTTAGAGCTAACAAGTATTTTGTTCCCAAGGACTATAAGCTATGTTGTCATCCAAAATCTTATTTCAAAGGTATCGTACGTTACATAATTAAAGTAAGTTAAGAACCTTTCCTCTCTTATTATAGAAGTAAAAGTTAGTATTTAATTTTAGCTGTAAATTCTGAATACAGATGCTATCAAAATCAGGTCTATCTTAGGAACGTTAACTTACAATGATCTGAAATGTAATGATTCTACTTCAGAGCTTGAATTTATACTGTACAATGATAGGAACGGCTACATGGGAAACAACGGTAAGGTGTCTTAGGGCTTATATATTATGAAAGGGGGGTTGGGGAGTCCAGTCATCAAAATTGCCAATGTGATCAATGATTAAGGGGTGGCGACTGAGCAGGGAGGATGTCAATACAGCATGTGGCAGTAAGGAGGTAGAAACTTCAGAAAGGGAGGACGGAGTCAAGGGGACAGTAGAGCTGAGTCCCAGAGCCCAGAGAGCTCTGAGACAATGCTAAACACTTTCCTGTTCAACTATTAGTACGAGTATCAAGAAACAGGTGAGGTGGGAGACGCTTCTACTTTTCTTGCACCATCAGCTTTTCTTTCCTTCCTTATAACGGAGTCGGAGCCGTTAGCGGGATCTGGAACAGTGTGCGTAAAAGGCCCTATTTTCTGACTTCCCTTGTAGCCAGGTGTGGCTACACATTTAAGTGCTGGCCAGAGAGAGAAGCTGAATTACAGTGCGACTCACCTCTGTATGCTTCCTGCTGCCTGGGACTTTGATGTGATGACTGGAACCATAGCAGCTATTATGGATCATGAGGTCAGAATCACAGCCTGGAGATAGCCACAGAGTAAGGTGGGAAGATTCTGAATGATTTGGAGAGGCTACCTGTACCACTCCACCATGCATTTTCTTTTTCCCAGAAAAGGAAGTAAAACTGGTGCTATAATTGTTTGCTGTCAGCTGCACCAGACGGGATTACTCCCTGGTATTTAAAGAGGAGGATATGCAGATGGAGGGATTTTCAGTTACTTCACTGAGGTGGCCCAGCTTGTAAGGGGGCAGCTTTCCCCAGATGATCGCCAACCTTTGTGTCTCTACTGTACCTCTTGCCTCACTTTGTGTAGTGTGTTCCTTAAAAACAACAACAACAACAACAACAAAAACCATATATATATATATGTATGTATCTCCCTTGGTAAATTTCCCTCCATCCCCGTTCCTGCTTCTTCAGTTTGGGACCTGATGACTAGCAATGGGTCAGCTGTTCTAGGCTGAGTTTCCCGTTACCTGGCTGAGCCCTTGGGCCTGACGGTGGAGATGCAACCACAGCTCAGCAGCTGGGACCACAGCCCCCAAGCTGCGAGAAGGATGGAGACCAGCACCGAGGCCCCTGACCTTGGGCAGGAGGACAAGGTCTTGCTGATTACCCACGTCTGTGCAAAGTAGACACATGATAGCTGCTTACATTTCATGCCTTCTAAAAGTATTCGGTTTTCCTTGGTGGTTTCCTGATGTCTGCAAAGATAAGACAACATGCACCCAAGGAAGGACAGAGCCCTCAGAGACCGTGTCCACCGGTGTTGAGCCCCAAACCACGTGGCAGTCTTGCTCTGTGCTCATCACCATCTCTCCATCTGCCTCATAGCCTCCCAGGGTGTTAGAGGGTTTCTAGGCCAAGTTATTTCCCACAACTCCATTTTCCGGGAAGTGGGAACTGTGCTTTAAACGCAGTGTTTTGCTGTGGGTGTGAGCTTTTCCTAGGATTTAAATGGCAGAGAAATGTCCATCATGCTGAAAACACCTCTTGAGTTCTAGGTTGAAAGGTTTTCATGGAACTTGACTGGGGTGTTTGCTGAGGTTTCTGTGAAGGGAGGGGGTGTGATGCCAGCAGTGGGGGCAAAGGGAACGGAGGACTTGCATGGGGGCCATCGAGCCGTGGGACACACAGCGGTGTGCGTGCGGCGGAGGCCAAGAGGGGCACAGGCACACTGCTCCTGCCGCCCCGACTGACCCACAGGCCCTCTTGTTCCACAGCTGCTAGAACCTACATATTGAACATATTGGATGTGATTAATATTTATTTGTGGACCTAATATTTTTATTTTTATAATCAATGATTGATCACCTGAAGATATCATACTTCTGTCACACTGAGGATTAAGTTGACAGATAATATATTTCCTTCCTAACCTGTCTACCAGCTATTTGAAGTGGAATGATCTCTATTTCCTTTAGTCTAATTTTTTTTTTTTTAGTAAGTCCTCATAGGAACACCTGGGTGGCTTGGTCGGTTAAGCATCTGCCTTTGGCTCAGGCCATGATCCCGGGGTCCTGAGATTGAGCCCCAGCTCGGGGGGGGGGGGTCCCTGCTCTGCAGGGAGTCTGCTTCTCCCTCCGCCTGCCGCCCTCGTAGCTTGTGCTCTCTCTCTCTCTCTTTCTCTCTCAAAAAAATAAATAAAACCTTAAAAGAAAAAAAAAACTTCTTGCAGGTTTTACTGGCTTCATCTTATAATTACATTTTTAATACCCTACTTATGGTAGGTAGTCCTACAGCTGAATACATGAAGGAAAGAATGCAAACATACTGTAGGTCACACTTGTATTTTTTTCTAATGAACTTTGTATCCGTGTATATGGCCCTCTGCACAGCATAGCATCAGGCTACGTTTTCACAGGTTCTTGCCAACAGTTTGGAACAAAAATGAGGATGTTCAAGAGGAGCCCTTAACTAACAAGTTGCTTTGTTTTGTGAGAGACAGAATTATCACGGGCAAGTGACGAAATGTCAGAGTCACAGAGTAAGATGTCTCTACAGCTGATACACACAGATCACAAGAAAAGCTGCAGGATTGTAGGGTTTTGTTTTAGTTTTGGTTTTTGTCTGACATGGAATTCAGGTAATATCTTGACTGTTATATAGAGAAAATGTAACGTTGACTTATTTTGGCCTATGGAGCATTTTACATGGGTCATGGATTATTAATTCTTTCATTATTGACATATTTGTGGGAAAGGGAGCTGTGCAAAACTATGTTACTATGTGTTTGTATAAAATCATTACTACAGACCTTAGGCTTCTATTTCTTCATGATTTAGACGTTCACATGAATATATGGCTCGGTGCCATCAGAATGAAGGCCTGGCGACCAGCTCATTGGGCTGGATGGAAATCAGCTCATTAATTCACAGTAAATCTGGAAGACAAGACCTTATTTTTCAGCATCACCCTACAATTTTTTGCATCTTCTGTTTGAAAAGACACATTAGTCTTCTAGGGGATATTTTTGACATAACACTCAATGTTTTCTCAAAATTGAGTATCATCATTTTTGAATCAAAAATCAGAAACTGGAAAATTAAGACAACAATGTACCAATAATTTTTAGTAAAAGGAAAAGAGTAGCAGCGCTGTTCAACCTCTTCTTAAACTTTTTATTTAAGTTGTCTCCCTTTTATTAAAGAAAGCTCATCTCTCTCTCCTCCCTTCTTGTGTTTCTTCACTTCAAATGGGAGAGTCTGACCTGTCGTGAGGAGTGGTCCTCTCCTGGTCTTTCTGTCTCTCCTCTCAGCCTTCACTTTGAGACTCAAGGACCAAGGCCGTTCTGTTGGACGTCCCTACTTTCCTCTGTGGCATGCAAGGTAAGACATGCTTGCAGACACAGAGCAATTCTTCAGGCCGCACTGACTGCCCCGGGCCCTGCCTCCTCTGCAGGAAGCACTTCTCTCCATGGCTGTTTTACACTGTGTGAGGGGACCAGCTGCACACCTTCTGCTGCCTACTCCACAGGAAGGACTGGCAGATAATTTCCAAAAAGCAGCCAGTAGGAAATAGTTGCCACATGGCGGGACACCCAGTCTCTGTTGACACAACTATTCAGGTTTGCTGTTGCAGTGGAAAAGCAGCAACAGCAAAACGGCTGTCTGCCAATAAAACTTTATTTACAAAAGCAGGTGGTGGGCCGCAGTTCGCCATGCTGCAACCTCGAGTGAGGAACCCAGCAAGCCTCAGTTTCCTTTTCTGTGTAGTGAGAGAACGGATTACCATAGCATGGCCTTCCTCTTTGCTAGCATTCTCAAAGAGATTAAACTGAGTCGTCGGGGAGAGGTGGTTTCGTAAACCAGGAGGCCCTCTGCCATGGTACTTATAACAATGAGAGCTTTCGACTTCACCTTCATGCTCCTGACAAAGTATTTTGTGCTCCCTTCCTTTCCGAACACAACACCTGAAGACAGTTCAGCCCTGCGTCGTCTTGCTCACGGACATCCACATCTCAGTGTCTGCCGGGAATCCAGGCACACATGAGATGCTCTACAGTACTTGCAGAATGAATTCACAGGCCCTTATAGTAGAGATTACTTCCTTAGACTCTTCTTTAAGATGTTTTTCCCCTGTAGTTATGTAATAAGAATTGCCTGACTTCATAGGCCTCGGGACACGTTCCTCACATGCCCCCAGAGCACATCAGCGTGGCAGGCAAAATTTCACGCGTCCTGACACCTCGTGCACTGGCCTATCTCGGTGTGAGTCAGCACTGTGCCTCCCAAAGTGATACGAAACCAGCACGGGTAGAAGCAGCATGGTTTGCTTCTCTTCCCAGAGAAGATTCTGGAATTACAGAAGCTCATTGGCGGGAGTTACAAGCTTAGAGAATGCTGCCCACAAGGTGGGAGGGACTAGATGACTTGCAGAAATCCATTGCCAACAGCGAGAGAATTCACGGAGAGCCACATTTAAAATGCAGTCTGTTGGGGGGCGCCTGGGTGGCTCGGTCGTTAAGCATCTGCCTTCTGCTCAGGTCATGATCCCAGAGACCCGGGATCGAGCCCCACATCGGGCTCCCTGCTCGGCGGGAAGCCTGCTTCTCCCTCTCTCACTCCCCCTGCTTGTGTTCCCTCTCTGGCTGTGTATCTGTCAAATAAATAAATAAAATCTTTAAAAAATAAATAAGGAGAACATTTTGAAAGCAGATGAAAAACGACATACCACTTACTAGATTACCCGAGTATCTGCGCTGGGACAGAGTTATAGTTCTAGCAGAGCTAGCAATGCTACAAATTTAATCAAGTCATTTGATAAGCTAAATGTGTTCCACCGGCATTTATCCAATCAGAATAAGTTAACAAGAGCAAAGAAAATTTGGAGAACAAATTTTCAGTTCCCAGAAACAGCAATCATTAACCCTGGGGTAAATTAGAACACTTTGCAATGTGATAAGCCAGATTGCCCTTCTTTCCTTTAAGTGGAGTGAGTCGGATGAGCTCATATGACACATGGTACGTATTTTTAATTTCCCTTGATGAAAACTACCCAGATTTTTACATCACTGGTGATATAGTCTATGGAGAATATGAACGATAATTTTGGAAGATTTTCTTTTTTTCTCTCTCTGGGTATTAACATATTCCAGAAATCCGTATCCATGCCCAAAGAATCAGAAAAACAAACAAAAACTCTGGGACAAGGAGGCACGGAATCAGATATTTTGGGGTTCTCTGTGCAAATCTCCCTTATTTTAAAGTGGGTATAATAGCATATACAGACACAAGACAAGAGAACATGAGTGTGTGAAACACACACAAACACAAGAATATGTGTCTATATAATACACAGAACGTGGGCTGCCTGGGAGGCTCAGTCATTAAGCATCTGCCTTCAGCTCAGGTCATGATCTTGGAGTCCCAGGATGGAGCCCCGCCTCAGGCTCCCTGGTCGGCGGGAGGCCTGTTTCTCCCTCTCCCACTCACCCCGCTTCTGTTCCCTCTCTAGCTGTGTTTCTCTCTGTCAAATAAATAAATAAAACCTTTAAAAAGAAAGAGAGAACAAAATACATAGAATGTAATTACACGGGGGCGCCTGGGTGGCTCAGTTGGTTGAGCTACTGCCTTGGGCTCAGGTCATGATCCCGGAGATCCGGGATCGAGTCCCACATCGGGCTCCCTGCTCGGCAGGAGGCCTGCTTCTCCCTCTCTCACTCCCCCTGCTTGTGTTCCCTCTGTCGCTGTGTTTCTCTCTGTCAAATAAATAAAATCTTTAAAAAAAAGAATGTAATTACTTGATGATGTGTGTTCTTTAAAAAGAAAGACGATATGCAAACTATGCAGATCAGTTTTGTTATAATCCAATCAACTTCTGTTTTCTCCAACACCAAAATGCAGTCCTCTCAAATTTTCAACCCGCTTTCACTTTTCATGTATTTACTTTTATCGGGTATGGGTCTGAAAACACAGCACCTCCTCTGAGTTGAGTAGAGTTTTTTTGTTGGGTTGTTTTTTGGTTTTTTTTTTTTTTCTTTTTTTTCCTTAAATTTATTTAAAAAATATTTTATTTATTTACTTGAGAGAGAGTGAGAGAGAGCATGAGATGGGAGAAGGGCAGAGGGAGAAGCAGGCTCCCTGTGGCACTGGGAGCCCAAAGTGGAACTCGATCCCAGGACTCCAAGATCGTGACCTGAGCCGAAGGCAGTTGCTTAACCAACTGAGCCACCCAGGCGCCCTTGTTTTTTGTTTTGTTTTGTTTTGTTTTGCTTTGTTTTGTTTTATGTGGTCCTTCCCATTCTTTGTGGCTTTAAAACTTCATGTCTTAAACATAGGTGCCACTTTGGAAATAGAAGGATTTCTGGTTGTTTGGCTTACTTTTCAATTTGCTTCAGAAAATGTGAGTTTCTAGTTCTGGTGATAAAAATATAATGTCTTGTGATGGTGGATGGTTTTCTCAGTATCAGCTCTAACGGTGGCTTTCTCCTTTGATTTGACGATGAACCCCAACTTATTACATGTGTTCTTGTGTATGCACTGTTATAAACATTGAGGTACATCTTATGCAAAATAATCTAGTTAAAGCTTGTAAACAACTGGAGAGGGGGTGCCTGCGGGGCTCGGTTGGTTAAGTGCCTGCCTTTAGCTCAGGTCATGATCCCAGGGTCCTGGGATCAAGTCCCACATCAGACTCCCTGCTCAGTGAAAAGCCTAATTCTCCCTCTGCCTCTGCCTCCCTCCTTCTCTCTCTCTCCCCTGAATAAATAAAATCTTTTAAAAAATAAACCACTGGAGAGGATTCCTGATTCTGTAAGGTTGGCATTATATAGGTAAATGATATGTGTACAAGTACTTGTACAAAAATCAGCGATCTGATTGGTGATGATAGATAGTAATTTAAGAGAATTTCCCAGGCCTGGATTCTATTAGAATGGAAGAATCCTGTTGGAAGGTGTGCGCTTGTCTTCCAGGGGAGGTATGTTGTTGCCATGTGCTGAGAAGGGGTATTTCTTTCCACAGAAGTGGGTAGATGGGGGCCTCACAAACAGCCTTCCCATCCTGCCTGTGGGCCGGACGGTGACCATCTCACCCTTCAGTGGACGACTGGACATCTCCCCGCAGGACGAAGGGCAACTGGATCTCTACGTTAATATCTCCAATCAGGACATAATGGTGAGTCACAGATTCCTTTACATTCGAAGATAATTGCCTAAAAACTGCCACACGCTTTCAAAATTTTGGAAGCTCCTTGATAATTTTATATACAGATGGCATCTTCTCAGCCATAGGGTTTTTTGTTGTTGTTGTTGTCGTTGTTGTTTGTTTTTTTCAGTTGATAACACCTGTCGCATACGCACATTGGCCTCAGGTTACCTATACACTGTGAGTGTAGCAGCAACCTTTCACTATTTATTTTCTGTTTGGGAAAAGCTCTCTTTGTCTTCACTTCTTCAGGACAGGGAACATATGTCAGGTTTTCAGTGCAATTTTAAATCAGGTCATTTA
Organism: Spilogale gracilis; assembly: GCA_004023965.1. Classification (NCBI taxonomy): domain Eukaryota; kingdom Metazoa; phylum Chordata; class Mammalia; order Carnivora; family Mephitidae; genus Spilogale; species Spilogale gracilis. Next base: position 4,096 of record PITA01028607.1, on the reverse strand, counting down.
TTTGTTTAAAAAAATGGTGGTCATTAAGTATGACAAAATATGGGAGAAAAACTTGGGGGCTCACCTGGATAACTTACATAAAATATGGACTTCCTTCCATGCAGTCCCTGGGGTCGTCAGCAGGGGCAGATGTTACGGATAGGAGACGTGTGTGTGGTTGTCCCATCTGGGGGTGCTCCCGCACCCAGTACGCAGGGGTGAGGGCGACTGCTTAGCGCCCGGGGATACCCTGCACGGCCCCCACAGCAAATGCGTATCTGGCCCCAAACGCCCATGGCACCGAGGCTGAGAAACCCTCAGCTCGTCCAGGACTGAAGTTAAACCTTTAAAGCTCCATTTTCTCAAACTAGTTTTGTAAAGCCACGATTTGTATCTAAGATAAGGAATCTTAGGTCACACTGACCGGTACTGTAATGTGCTCTGGCTTTAATTTGTTCTTCTGTTCTAGTTGTCCATGGCAAACTTGGTGAGGCTTAACCAAGCCCTCTTCCCACCCAGCAAGAGGAAAATGGAATCACTGTATCAACATGGCTTTGATGATGCCATTAAGTTTTTACTGAAAGAAAATTGGTTTGAATAGAATGCTTACCAGTTTATAATGCAGAACAGACTTTGTACTTTTTTGTTTTGTTTTTTCATTTTTGTCCACATGATTGTTGATAGAGGTTTCTAATGAAATCATTAAAACAAAAACAAAAACCTATCAGGATTCTCTATAATGAGTTTTGGTAATATTTGTGCTTATCTTTACTGGGCAAGGAAATGAAAAGGTATTTTACTACACAGCGTCATTCAGAAGGATGTGCGCAGGTCATGAGGAGTCTTTTCAGAGAGCAAGCATGCCCACAGGAAAACTTAAGCAATTTGGGTCAACTGTGGGCTGCTGCAAATGGAGGGCCGTCATCTTCCTACAGTGACTGTGATGGCACGCTTTTGGTGGGAGACATGCATGTTTGTAGACCGGTCATACTAAGGTTGGAGGAGCAAAGCTTTGCTCTCATGGGCAGGTGCTGTGTGCCCAGTGAGGAGGCACAGGGTGGCTGGGACACGGTGGCCCAGAAGCCCGGCAGGTTTGGGACACTAGGGAGGTTTTCCTTAGTCATCAGTAGAGGTGTATTCCGTGCCCACCTTCCTCTCTTTAAGCCCCAACCTGCCCTTGATACATTCACATATACCGCTAATGTGATTATCACACTGCTTTCATGCTTCCGTTTTAAACCCTCAGCTCTCATGAACACTTCTGTTTGTTTCTCCATCTGTCTCTTTCAGCTTATGTCTTGCTTGTTCTCTCTTTCTGTCCTGCAAGGCCATATATCACAGATGGTTAGTCATTAGTCTATGTACTCCATAAATCTACTCTAGAAAATATACAACTACAAATGAAGAACCAAGCCAACCAAGTAGCCCAGTAAATAAGAATTCAATCCAAAACAATCATTCTTCTATTATTTTAAGTTATGATGTACTGATTTAGGTCTTCTATTTTCTATTTTCTAAGCAGCAACCTTATCACTTTGAGGACTTGAATGTGCATTTATACTAATTCGTGGACACTGTCTCAAGTCTTAAATCTGTTTCTGTGGGGCTTTGCCAAGCGTAAAGTCTTAATTACTAAGAGGCAGTTAGAAACAAACCAGTTTCATTGCTTGTCCTTAATTGTTATGCACTTCTCTTTTAACATTTGAAACCATTCTTTAAATCAGTTTTATGGCTCCTAAAAGCTCCAAATACACAATTTTTAGCACATAACCACCACCGATTGCCTCTCTTCCCATGAGTTATGCAGAGACTCATGATAGGGTAGTGATACTGCCTGGGGCATATATTTCCTGCTACTCTAGAAAACAGGTAGTTGAATCTTAATACATTCTTTTATACCTGACATGAACATTTTCAGTTCAGATTCACATCTGTCTGTTCACTAGATTTCCCCCATTTTATTATTGTATGCGACTCTCCTATTTGTAGGATATTTCAATACATTTTTTATGGGTGCCCCTGAGCAAAAACAAATGTTAGTATGTTAGACATCTGAGCTAGTGTACCTGCTTCTTACGTCTCTGAGCATGTTAGTGGATGGACACTGCTTCCCCTGAAAACCGTGGTCAGCTCATGGACAGGTGGGCATGCCGTGCAGCTGTGTTCTCCCGTGAGGGAACGGTGGCAGCATAGTGCCCTGTCTTGTTTCCACGAGCCGGGGGTTGGGGGGGGGGGGAGGCTGGACCAAGGTCTCGGGCAGGGCGGTCACAAGGCATGCTCGTTGGCGCTCAGAATGCGTCCTCACGCGTCTATACTGATGGAAACCGGGCATCCCCAACAGCTCCAGATCCTGAGAGGTTTGGTTGGTAATTACTGTGATTGCCAGCCAGATAAGTTCCCGGTCCCCTATCGGGGCAGTTTCCTAATGCCTTTGAATCTGTCATTTAAAATTTCATTAGGCTTTCTATTCTTCTTTTCAGGAACACTCTTTAGTTTGTAACTATGGTAACCCACTGTTTCCAGCGACAATTAGAGGAACTAGTTTTGGTCTTGAAGTTAAATAATGCTGTAAAGGAGCAAGTAGTATAAAAAAAACCACCAAAACACTGTTACGTTCTGGTTTCACAATACTGCATGCATTGTGCACACATCATCAGTGTGCGAAGAAATAGCCGTACGAATGTGGGCGCTGAACTAGGAGTGTAAGCGCACAAGGGCACTTACCAGGGGCAGATCTCGGTTATTCTGCTCTTAATTTTTTTTTTCTGATGGTTAAAACAGATACATATAATCACTTTCCCTTTTTATCTTTGTAAATATTAGTCCCAGAAAGCTTTTGGATCCGGCCCATTAATTTTATAGTTGAGGAACCAATAATGAAGGAAGTTCATGGTTTTGAGGTTTTCCTTGCCCAAGCTATATCTGCACTACGGCCAAGTAAAATTGAGAGTCACGGTGATTATCCACATAACCCAAAGCAGGAAGAAAGGCAATCTCTGCAGGCCACCAAAAGTGGACACATTTTTAAACAACAACAATAATGATTAGTAGCGGTCACTGATAATTACTAGTGATTATTATTATGATGATGATTTGCAGATGGACAGTGCAGTGGGGCGGAATTCACCATGTAATTACTCAGCTCTGCCCTTACTTTTGCCTCTGGTGGCACAACTGAAACCTTTGCTTACTCAGCGCTAATACGTATATTTATGCATTCCTGACATCTGTCCCTTCTGCATAATTCCTCATGGACTGGACTGACTTAAAGAGGGGCAAACAGGATTCAATCTTTTCCACACTGTAGACAGTACTTCCGAATATACATTCCTGCACTCCTTGTGATAACAGCATATCCCGCATTATCTGGAAACGAGGTAATGTTACGTGGTCAGGACCACGAATGTGGACAAGCATCCCTAAACAAACGTCTACACGCAGGCACGCATCCACCTCAAGTCCTTGGCGTGCACTCTCAACAGTGAAGACACGACACGTTTACTTACTGAATTCTCTCCTTTACTTACTGTGAAATTTCTCATTTCTCTACCGTGATTACAAATGTCCTTTAAGCTGTATACAGTCAAATTCACTTTTGTGGGCAGAACAGAGAAAGTGCAAATCGGAGTACCACATTTGGAAAGCCACAAAAGTCCAGCCAGTGCAGGAACATAGCTCTCCCCTGATGGGTTCCTCAGCTTTGCTGTGTGATTTTTGCAGCTGTGCCCCCCCCAAGCCCCAGCTCAAAGGCTGTGGTCTGCAGGCCGAGACGGCTCGTGCATTTAGACATGTGCGTGATCCCATCCTGGAAGGTGGAGGTTGGACGACATGCTCTACCTCCAAAGACTGGGACTTAGCCATACAAAGGTTCTAGAGGATATACGTGTGGGCTCCTGCCTTCATGAAGCTCATCTGATCAACTAGGGAATGGAGATACAAGAAATTGAGGGGGGTGGCAGGGTTGCTGCCTTTCCTTTGGTCACAAAGTGAGTAGAGACCACACAGATACACTGGCATCCACCGCTGGCCACAGAGACATGCCGGCACCCACCACTAGCCACGGAGACATACTGGTATCCACCGCTAGCCACGGGGACATACTGGTATCCACCGCTAG
>PITA01028606.1:0-19100 GCA_004023965.1 Spilogale gracilis | reverse complement strand
TTTTTAAAAGATTCTTCATTTAGATTCCTGCAGCAAAGTGAGTATCTTTCACGACGTACTACTAATTTCTATGCAAGGTCATTTAAAGGAGATACTTAGAGACAGTGGCATACCAAAATCTAGGCTTTAAAAGGTACTGCAGGCCATGGAAAGGACCAGAAGGAAGTAAATGGGAGTGTGGGTCCAAGGGCAGGACAGTCAGGACAGTGTTAAATGCATGGAAAATCAGTGACGATATCAACTGACATTGCAGGCAAGAGAAGGTGAACACCAAACATTCAAGTAAAACATAAGGCAAAATTCATGGTTACAAGCAAAAGCAGAAAGTGGAAATCAAGGTGACATGGTGACTCACATAAGCACAAGTGTGAGTGAGATCTTATCACCCGGGACTGCATTGATCCAACTACGGGGCTCCTACAGTGAGAGGGTACAGGGTACAAAACCGAACTACGGACTTCAGATCCAGAGCTTCTTGGCCCAGAGAGGCTCTTACTGGACTTGAACTCAAGTTTGCATACAGGCTAATCTACTTAACTGCAGTGGGGAATGAAAGCAAGTGGATAGGACATCTAGGTGGCCTGCATCCCCCTCACTTTCAAAACTGACACCCACATTTTCCTAGATTAAGATCCTGCCTTCTCCTAGCCAGTGTTGTCTCAGGCTTATGTCCCGCACCAAATGCTCACACAGCCCTGGGTCTAGTGAACAATGCTATGCAATTCTGGGTTGTATAGAAGCGCTCCTGGTCTCCCAGTCATGATGCTTCCTCTCCCTGGTACCTCCTTGTGAGACTGGGGTTACCAGTCTCAGCCACTTCCAACCACCAACAGGGTGTGAAGAGTCAGGACCGTGGTCTTCCGTGTTGTATGACTTCCTTATATTTGCTGAAGCAGAAATTTCCTCTCATCCTTTACCCATCAGACTGCGTACTAACTTCCCGCAAAAACTCACATCTGCATCTCAGAAATTCACATCAACCTGAGCTCTTAGCTTCCCTATTCTTGGGGACCACTGAAAGTTTTTCACTTTATTCTACTCCAGAGCTTAATCAGTGTCCTGATATGAGTTTGATAACCCTTAGGAAAATCACCACAGGTTGCATAACATGGTGAAGATATTCCCAGGGCTGAGACCGAGAGAAAGGTCGTACAAGTCACTGTGGCATCACGTTCTAAGATTCCCCGTTCTGAAGTCTAATAGTAAGGTCTTTGTGGTGGGACATGGAATTTATTTTCCTAATTAATTAAAAACTATACATCCACATATAACTAAAATGTTGGGTGTTAAAATCCACAAAATTTAGCTACATGGAAGAAAAAAATAATACTTTCAATAACATTGTTCTAGTATATATCAATCACAAAGAAAACAAGGACCCTTTTAAGAGGTCTGCAGTTTATCTTCACTGTGCACCCCCAGGAACCCATAACAATTGATTTTCTCTGGGTTACCGACAAACTGCTGTCCGAAGCACTGCTGAGCGGCGTTTCCGTGCCGAACGTCTTGTCTGCGGAACCGCCTGAAAGAAAGTAAATGCATGCACGAGATGTTCAGATTTCAATTTTCCAGACTTTAAAATGCAGCCAACTACATTAAGGACTCAAGTAATACTCTGCTACTGAAAAAAATTGATCTGTCATACAAAACAAGGATAAAATTCCAGTTTCATAGTTTCCCATATTTCCCCTGAATGTTATTTGATGGTTAAGATCTATACAAAAATCTTCTTTAAGTGTTCACATAAGTTCAAATTCTGTATCCTGACATAATTTGAGAAAGCTCTCTTTATATTTTGTTTAAAAGTCTAGTGCAACAAGAATTCTTCTGTTTCAGGGCACCTGGGTGGCTCAGTGGGTTAAGCCTCTGCCTTTGGCTCAGGTCATGATCTCAGGTTCCTGGAATTGAGGCCCGCATTGGGTTCTCTGCTCAGCAGGGAGCCTACTTCCCCCTTCTCTCTCTGCCTGCCTCTCTGCCTATCTGTGATCTCACTCTCTGTCAAGTAAATAAATAAAATCTTAAAAAAAAGTTTTTCTGTTTCAAATGGGTGCTTGGGCTTGGTAAGGGAGGTAAGCCAGAAAGATAGTGGGACTTGAGGCAGACTATTTATTAGAATAAAAACTATAAAACTCCTATATATAATAAGGTGCATGCAAAGAGGGTAATGGTATTTGAATCCAAATATTTTTTTCTATAGCCATCATAGTCACATAGCACAAATACAGCAGGCAATAAAGAAACTAATGATGTATTCAACTTACTCTCTTATTCAGATAGTCTATGTAGATATCATATGCCTCTATTCAATGTGACTGTGTGTTATACATACTCAACAGGCTGTAGGGCAAGACTGCCTATTAGATTTAGAAACATTTATACGGTACTTTTATATTTCATAGGTGTTTAGATATATAACTGAAAAATAACATTGTTCTTTACCTATGGGGGAAGAATTCTATAGTACAGATCCTGCTTTAAATTCATAAGCATCTTTCTGAGGGATTAGACAAAGGAAATCACCATTATTAGCACTGAAATTCTAAGATCAAAATCTTCAGCATATTAATTCAGATTAAAGATAAAAATAGAAGTATTACATAAAGGCAGAAAATACCACTTGCTTTTCTAAATCATGGCATTTCTTCAAGATTGAGGAAAAAAACAGGAGGCAGAGCAGAAGTTTCACCCCAGAGGGAGATGGCTAGGCTTCTGAAGTGACAATGAATTGCTTTAACCATATGCAATAATAAAATCCGAAAAGGGGAACCATATTCAAATCCCAATGCCATCACTAACATGCTGTCTGATCTCATACATATCTTTTCTCTTGCTTGGTTCTTTCTGTCCTCCTTTGTGAAATGAAGTTGGTCTGACATCTACATCTATTCCAATATCTTCTTTTTTTTTTTTCATTCTAGGCTTACCTCATTGCCTCCAGATAATGATAATGGAACATCATTTCAAGAGACCAGTGCTTTCTCACATGCGAGTTCAGATCTTAGTTAACAGCTCAATATTTAAAAAACAATGGTTTAAGTATTTCCTTGTATTGAAAGCTAGGGCAGATGCCTATTTACAATCAATTTTTAGAATTATGACCTGTGAGCAAAGCTGTCTTTTTCAAAATACAAAGATTGTAGATTAGAGGACTCTGTCCAGAAACCTGGGATTTTATAAAGTTCAGATTAAAACTGCTGTAAGAATCATTCTATTGGGTTAAGCTGAAAAAAAAGAACTTGACAAAAAAAGAACAAAAATAAAAAATTTTTATGCTTCTGTATTATTTTATACTAGCATGTGCACAGCTATATATAACTGACAGCAGCTCTGGACAAGACATAAAGTGCTCCTGTGTCTTCCTTACTTCATTAAGTACAGCACTGGTATTAGGAATCCAAAGTCTGCTGAGCAGTAGTGAGTAATGGAGCAGGGGTAAATCAAGGAAATGGGTAAGAGTTTCTACTCTGCAGAAACACTGTATCAGGTTTATTACACAAGTGAGGTGAGAATAAAGGGAGGTGCAATCAGATAATTCTAGGTATGCAATGTGAATAGTACGCAGAGGGTGTTGAAAAATCATGAAAGCATCCCCTAAGAAGGGCTCAATTCATTTTATTCTATCTTTACATAACTGTGTTTTATCTCAGGATTTTAAAAAGACTGTAAATGTTCAGGAGCTTGAGGAAAGTTAATCAAAGTTGTCTTTTATTCTCAAAGTTGCCTATTTCTCTTCTCTATCTTGCCACTTAGAAACTTTTTAAAAGAACACCGGAAATAGACAAAATACAAGAGCCAGGGGAAGTAAAAGACTTAGCTCTCTAATTACAGTGTATTTTGGAAGACCATTTTAAACAAGTGGTTTGGATCGCGAATTAATGTTTTTCCTCTGTTGACTCATTTTCACTCTGTGAACAGAAAAGTATTTATTTTAATGACCAGTTTTCAATTTCTGCTGCTAGTCAGGTCTCAAGCAAAAATGGTCTGCTGTAAAAGCAAACTATTTTCCCTTCATGTGCTGGAACCCGTCCAAAAAGTTCTCCTCCAGGGGTGAGCGATGGTTCAAAAAGAATCTGACACCACTCAGAGATCTTCATTCCATGTCACTGAACTGAACTCATTCATTTACGAGCACACTCCTGACTTGAGCAGTGAGCTCCTTCCTAAGATTTTGCCCATTCGTTTGACTTTCACTAAATAATGTTTTGTCCACCCTTTGCAAATATATCATCAAACCTGTGGATATATACTTTAATAAGATGCACCATGGATCAACAAGTATTTAGCTATGAAAACTGTTCAGTTAGAATTCGTCACCCCTATGGCATACCTAAAACAAAACTTGTCATTCACAAGTATTTGATGCACGGCTTGCAAATGTTGTTCCTGTTGCTAATAACAAAGTAATTCATTTTATTATTTTCGGTGAAATTACCTTTCCACCCTTAGAACCAGCTACTTTACTCCTAACTTGTGGGGCTCCATGGTTTTCCCTGAATATTCTATGCCTTTTGTACAATTCTCTTTAACTGGAATCTTCTTATATTTCCCTAGAAGACTGAGCTCAATGTTTGGGTTACACTGAGAATTAAATAATGTATAACGTGTACTGTGCTTAGTCTAGTACTCTATAGGTAATACGTGCTCAGTAGTGACCTACTTTCATCCTTATTTACAATTTACATTTTCCACTTTAGGTTCTGATTTCCTATAGTCAAGGATTACTGACTGCTTCTTCATCCTCCTTGTACATAGTACAGTAGTTGGCATAAAGGGTGAATAAATCAATGAACACTATTTTTATATACTAACATGACTATATTCTTCAGGAAGTATTTTTAAATATCAATAAGCCTTTGTACAAAATCAATTTGCTTGATTCTTGGAAACAGTTCGTAAGTTACTTTGGTAACAGATATCCTCTCAGAGGATCTTTTAACTATTTGCTTCTGATACACTTTCTCTGAGTACTCATCAGAATGAATGTTAATTTAGCTAAAGTCAAATGAACAAAAGTTTTGAACGAGTGACTAGGTTTTTCAAAAATGAGATCTACTATATAGTGACCTTATAAAAATAATAACTATATTAATGTGGGTTAAATTAGATTTTTAAAAAAGTTTGAAGTAATCCAGAGTGGAAGAGTATAGATAATTGAAATCGATTAAAAACTCAATTTTCAGTAAGGAAACTGTATATAGTTCGATGTTTTTGCTTTTTATTGTCTTTGGCCACTTTACCAGAAGAAAAAGTAAATGCTTTTTGTATAACAAATAGCAGTATTTTCCTTTACGTTTCCGCACAAAGAATGCACAATTTCATATAGCTTGAGTGCAGAAATATCTCCATCCTTCAGAACACTTTCTGGACCTCAAAGTCTCCTGTTCAAAGAATCCGGAGATTTACCTTTTCTTACAAGTGGCAATGACCTTGCTGAATAGTACACATCAGAGTCTGGAGGTCTCTCAGTGCCTTTGGTTTGTATTGCATTAAATCACACGTTTCATTAATTACACAGGTCATACTTTTGCCTAGGAGTTAAAATATTCACTTTCAAAATGAACTAAATGAAGACCAGCTGGTTGAGGGGACACAGGGCGAAGGATGTATTTCAGAATTTATTTATTTATTTTTCTTTCAAGTGATTGAATCCCTCATGCGTGGTGGCTTGCCATTTCCACATTTTAAGTTCATCTAAACTGGTTTCATGTCTTACAACATGAGTGTCAGGAGAGAGAAATGTTGATTCAAACATGAGTAAAAAAAAATATAAAAACGAAAACCCAATACAAACTCCAATCTCTACACAGTAATTAAGAGGAGTTATTTTCAGGAAAATTCAACTTCCAAAGTTTATATTATGAACAAAGTATGACTACGAGGGCTTATTAAAACAAAACGAACATGGTTATTTTCATGGGATGGGTGCAGGAAGAAAGATATTATACGAAGTGTTACAGCTTCTCTAAACCCGCGCAATGCCCCATGGAGGCGTCGCTCACCTCTTTGCCTGGGTGCCTGTGGGGTAATACCGGGAACAGGAGATGCCGTCCCAGGCACAGTAAGGGTCTCGAGCCAGGCAGCAATCAGCACAAGCACTTCCATACATGTTGCACTGATGGAATCTGACTTGGGCCACGGCAGAAGCGGATCCGATATACAGCTGTTGCTAGAGACATCAAACAGAGAGAGGCCGCTAGCCAAAACAGACTGAACTCTCAGCGAATTTCACATTTATACACAATCACTTCAGTGAATGTTCATTTAAATTACTGCAGTTCCTCAGGAGGGGTAATGGAACACTGGTACCTTCATTTCTCTAAGATTTGAGATATGTTATAGACCTGGACGCCCGTAAACAAAATTGCTAGAGTGAGCTTGACAAAACTCTTAAGAAGTTGACTGTTCTTTTCTTATTTAAATAGAAAGTCTCTGTATTTAACACTATAGGTCTTTTTAAAAGACCTTTAGGGATGTCCAGTAACAGACTGGATAAGTAAATGGTCTGTTGTTGTTGTTACATTTTTAACCTGAAGATGTAATTGACAAATAGTACTGCATTAGTTTCAGGTGTGTGATGTAAGGATTCAATAGTTGCACGTATTGTGAAATGGTCATCACAGTACATCTAACATTCCTCAACACTATCTAGGTAAAATTGTTTTTTTGTGTGATGAAAACTTTGAAGATGTGCTTTCTTAGCAACTTTCAAATATACATGAGGGTATCATTAACTATAATCACTACGCCATATATCACACTCTCAGGTCTTCCTCTATAACTGCAAGTTTTACCTTTGGATCCTGTCCACACATTTTGCCCACCTCCCACCCCCTGGCTCTGGGACTGCCAAACTATTCTCTGTAAACACACACACACACACACACACACACACACACACACACACCAAAGTCGTTATTTTGTGGTTGTTTCAATTTCACATATCAGTGAGTTTATATGGTATTTGCCTTTTCTTGTTTCACTTAGTATAATGCTTTCAAGGTTTACCCATGTTGTCACATATGGAAGGATTTCCTTCTTTTTTGTGGCCAAATAGTATTCCATTGTACATATATGTTACATTTTCTTTATCCATTCTTTCACTGATGGCATTTAGGTTGTTTCCCTGTCTTGGCCATTGTAAATAATGCCTCAATAAATGTGGGTACAGACATCTTTCATAGTTAGTGTTTTGTTTCCTTTGGATAAATACCCAGAAATGAAATTGTTTAATCATATGTTCTATTTTTATTACATTGAGGAAACTCTGTAATGTTTTCCTTATTGGCTGCATCAATTGACATCCCCACCAATAGTGCACACTAACATGTAACATTAAAAAGAGTGGTATAGGTATATACAAAGAATATACATTACATGTTCCTGTTTGCCTAAACATAAGCGGTTATTTATAAATAAATTTGAGGTAACAGAAACTGGTTTTAGTAAAGTGTAGAGGAGGTTTGTGTTTCACTGCACATTTTTTGTATTACCATCACTTACCATTATTTTTGCAAAAACATTAACAAAAATACTACAGAATAGTATTCTATCATGATTATAGAAGTAAATCCACTCTGATCTACCTTCCTCTAATAACAGAAAAATAAATCCATTACATGTAAATCACTCTATGTTTTCATCAGAATAAAACTGTAAGTTGCTCATGTATAAATACATGTCTTTTGCTTTTTATCCTTGACGGTGACTCACATATACACACACGTACACATGCACATGCACACAAACTTACTCTCTTCGAAGAAATCTCCATAGAAATAATAGGAACTGGATCCTGAAAAAAAATTTTTTTTAAGTTTTTAAAGAAATACAGGAACACACTTTAATAAGGTTATAAATTATCTGAACTCATTGTAGGTATGTCACTAGTTCTATGCTAGCTTATAGCTTTCATTTTAGCAAATCACAATAAGAACATATAATTACATTAAAATATAACTTCCTTTTAAAAACTTTTTAATGGAATAGCACAGATATGTAAGATGCAAAAAGTAGTGGATAATCTAAATAGTTCACCATTTGTTTCGGGAATTTAATTTTTGGATTTGCATTTGAATATTACTCAAGCTTTGGAAATTCAAGTATCTTTAAATAAATAGTAGAGTCACAGTGTTCTTTCTTATGAAGTATTTGAACCATTAGAAGTGAAACAGTTATGTCTCTGAATAGGTGATATTGTTAACAAACCACGTGACTTTAATTTTTTTTAAAAATCCAAGCCTAAATAAAATACCTTTTCTGCTGGAGTTATCATGCTCAATCAATATGAACACAGTATGCTTTGAGCAAGATGAACAAGTTCATTATCTTCAAATTGCAACAGAGGAAAGATGATCTATAACATAGTTTTGACAGCCTGTGTGTTATTCTAGGGCTGGTGCTTAAGACCAAAATGTCTCAAATGAGTACCACAAACTCAGATGATTTCTACCAGTAGACAGAGGGCAGGTGGGCTCCACTCGGTGCATGACTATCCTTCAAATAATTATTTTTTGAAAGAGAAAATTTGATCCCCTGTGTCAATATTTTTTTCCATTTTTTAAACTACAGAATGCTTTTAGGCAGGCATGCATGCCCTCATTTATTCATTCGGGTGACAATGCTTCTCAGGGTTGATATAAACAAAACACTGTGGCAGGTGCTCCTCATAGGTGAGCTGAGGTCCCTAACGTGAAATGAAATCTGACATAGAAATCCAATACGTAAGATGAACAAAAACATAGGTGCTCTGGTTGAGACAGGAACATGCTTAACTTTGGGTGTGGCTATGGGCAATAAAATCTCCAGGACAGCCAAGGTGAAATGAACTATTTTTCACCAATGAAATGAACTATTTTTCACCAATAAAGGTATTTTGATATGTATCCATTACAAACACGTACAATCTTAATAATAATTTGCAGCCTTTTTTTTTTTTTTACAAATTTGCTTACTTGCTAAAATTTATTTGTAATCCCAATATTAATACTTACAGTGTTCTGTGGTCATTCGTAGACACAGGCCGGCACACAGAGGCAATAAATTTTGGTTGCCCGATGAGTACAACCCCAGCTGAGATCAATGAATGCAACACTCTGCCTTCTTGTTTCAGCATTCCTATTCTAAACAAGTGTCTTTTTTCACCGTCTATTTAATGTCATCGTTTTTCACATTTTTGTGCTTTTTACTGGTAATTTTGATGTTTAAAATGGCCTCTAAGCAAAGCGCTGAAGTGCTCTCTAGTGTCTCGGAGCTACAAAAGGGCTGTGATGCCCATTCCGGGAAAATACGTATGTTAAGTAAGCTTTGTTCATGCACGCATTATGGTGCTGGGCCCATGAGCTCCCTGTGAGGGAATCAACAGTATCTACTGAATAAGATGTCTTTCAGTAAAAACACACCGAGAACAACGTTATACATTGATCAGTTGACAAAAATGTTGTGACTAAAGACTCACAGGAACTAACCCTTTCTGTCCCCGAGAAGTACTGGCCCACATTCACTTATGTGGTGTTCATCGGGGTTTTAAAGACCATACCTACCTGCCACAAATATTGACACTTGAGTCAAAGTGTGTGTGTGTGTGTGTGTGTGTGTGTATGCACACATACAGTTGTCATGTCTAACTTTTGCACTATCATTTTTTAGTTTTCTTTTTTAGTAACTTCTTTGTGGTAATTGATATGTCGTGATAAAAAGTGATAGACTTATCACAATGTCCACAATATGAAATCTACTGTTCTGCTTTAATTGTTTAGGTTGGTACTACATTTGTAAAATGAGACTTTGCAATAATGATTCTGGAATTCGTATGTGGTATGTGTTATTTCTTTAAGCCAAAGTCACAGTTCATATACTGAGATTCTTTTCATGCTGGCTGGGCAAATACTGGCCTTCTCGTTTGAATAGTCTGCAATAATCAAATAGATTTTAAACCATTCCTCATTTCAAACTCACTCTGCCTTCACAACATACCTGTTAGAAAACAAATGACCTAACATCTTTCCTATTTACAATGCATTTGCAATTGTCTGTAATACATACATGTTGGTTATTTCTTTTTCTTTCTTATAAAAAATACCTTGAATATCTGAAGTTCTTCAAGAATTACTTCTTCCATTGATTCTGTTTCTTGGTTATAAATCGTGATTACCTTCAGTACAAGTCCATTATCTGTAAGAAAGGAAAAGAAGAGATAAACCAGAAGCCTGTCACAATCTGGTTTTCAAAACAAAAACCACACGGGGACTATGAATTTGGATACGCTTTGAGCTCTAGATGTATGAAACATTTAATCATTGCTAGCTGCAACAATATGACTACTTATAGATTCATATTTTCAGTTAGTAAAAAAATAACTTTATATGCTTGGCTAAAGAACAAGACCATATAATATGTAACTATTTTTCAAATAATTTGATTCAGAATTCAATTAAGGATTGAGAAATCAAAACGTATTAATATATGATGATATTTGATATCATGATACATATGTACACACATTTTTAATAAAAATTTCAAGTATATACTATTTTTTTAAAGATTTTATTTATTTATTTGATAGAGAGAAACACAGCTAGAGAGAGAACACAAGCAGGGGGAGTGAGAAAGGGAGAAGCAGGCTTCCCACTGAGCAGGGAGCCCAATGTGGGGCTCGATCCCAGTTCTCTGGGATCATGTTCTGAGCCGAAGGCAGTTGCTTAACCAACTGAGCCACCCAGGCGCCCCTCAAGTATATACTATTGAGAGAACATTGTAAGTACTCTTGCACTAACAATTTAGCTTCTACAATTATCAATTGTATAAATTTAAATTCCTAATTTAAAATTCCACCTAATTTTTATTATACCTGATATTCTGAGCTTGATCTTTTCAATAAAAAATTTAATAAGACACTAAAGTTGCCTGTAAGAATAATTTGATGTAGTGCTAAAAGTAGCTCGGAAAAAATAAGCACTTTGAAAGTAATGACCTAAGAATTTCATGGTAATTAACTATTTGTTCAAAAATTATCAAATTTTGTGGATGGGTTAATAAAATTTGTTTAAAATAAACCTAGTAACAGTTACCTGGATAGTACATAAAAAGGAATACAAAGTATAATTCTTAAGCCAAGAACACATAATAAACATTCAATTATTATTATATCAAGCAAAAAGCAAAGATGAAATTCAAATTATTGATTTACAACTAATGGTTTGCAATAGGACTTTCTCTTCCTACACACAGTATTTTACACACACACACACACACACACACAATTAAAGCACATGTGGGAAAATAACTATCATTTATAGGATTTCCCAATGTTGTTCTCATCACACTTTCATCAAATATGTTCTTTTGTGATGTAGAGTTGGGGCTCAATATGATGATATCTCAGAGTTAGACATCACTCATATGACAGTATGAGTATGTATCTGATGTTTCTGGAATTCTCTCAAACAGCTTTGGTCAATCTAATAAGACAGTATTCCCAAAAACAGTCTTGGACTGATATACTGTATATGACTGCTCCTTTCCACGACATTTAAAAATAACATACCTTTTCCCATGCTTAATTCTATCAAATATTATTCTTGCTTACGGAACTTAAAAAAACAAAAGCTCTACTAGGTGTCACTATGAGTGAATTCATGCATGGCCAAGTCATTTTAAGTTTGTTAAAGAAATGTGATGCTTTGTTAATCTTGAATCCACAGTGCAGAGCATATTATTAACATGAACCTCCTAAAATAAAGATAAAATATAGCCTACACCAGAGATCAATTTCCACGTATCAGATGAATGTTTCCTTACTTAAATCTTTGCTTTTTCAAAAAGTATGAACGGAGAAGCCCAAGCACCAGTGTTAATATTATATCCTGGTTCCTGAGCTGGGTATGTGCAGTGTCTCTGTAGAATTATGTCCATGACTGAAGTTCTTTTTTTTTTTTTTAATATTTTATTTATTTATTTGACACAGAGAGAAACACAGCAATGAGAGAGGGAACGCAAGCAGAGGGAGTGAGAGAGGGAGAAGCAGGCTTCCCACTGAGCCGGGAGCCCGAGGTGGGGCTCGATCCTGGGTCTCCAGGATCATGACCTGAGCTGAAGGCAGTCGCTTAACCAACTGAGCCACCCAGGTGCCCCCCATGACTGAAGTTCTGTATGGTTGGATGCTTCCTCTTCTAAAGAGCAACTGGTGTAGCAATGACTATCATTCATATGAAAAGAAGAAAGAAATGATCATTTAAAAGGCTTTTTGAATGGCTATAGAATTTTAAAGTACTTGACAGAATTTGTCATATATTACCTAGATGCTAAGAGTCCACGTTCTCTTCCACAAGCTAGATCTAATGTATGGAATTAAATGAAGCTGTAAGATTTACTCGAAAATTTCACTTTTTAGCATATTTGTTATTTTGTTTCATTAATGCAGGATATTATAACTTTGCTCTAAAAGTTTACCTCCCTATGGGTAACACTTGGCCTGTTTGGTGCAAATGGTTGATTCTGATAAGCACTATTGTGAATTATAGATTTAGGTGAAACTATTGTCCCAAGTTGTCAAAGAGCCTGGAGACCTTACCTAACAGCCAAAGGTGGCAATGGACCCAGGAGGATAGACAGCATAGCCATCCTTGCTATGGTGGCCTCCTTCCTCTATGAGAAGTTCTGTTTGGAACCAGGGTTGTTTATTACCATCAATTACTCAATCCTTCACTTATCCACATGTACAAAGAGACAAAGTATTGATTGTGTAACAGGACTTATGCACCCTAACTGACCCAAATCCTCTCTTCAAATGCAGTGAATAAGCAGTGCACAAATGGACTAATGGATTAACAGGAGATTTGTTGATAGGTTTTTTAAAATACTAATATTATTGATTTTAAGATTCCACATACAGTCTCAGTACTTTGTAATCTCTTTACCTGTCCCAATGAACAAGACATCGTATTGACCATCCTCAGCTTCCACTCGATCTACTGCTATTTGTTTCAGGTTATATCTTCCATCTGTCTTTACCAGGATTGGTTTTTTATGGGCAGGTTTTATGGGCTCGTACATAAGTGGATGGCTTCTTGCAAATCGTATGGCATCATCGGGATAGTCTTTGGTGGTTCCATATTTCCCACCGTTCACTTTGCTGGCACACTGAAATATAAATGGATAAGATAGGTTGTGTTTTTGGTGGTTTGGGATTTTTTTTTTTCCTTAAAGCTAAAGAGTACATCTATTATCAATTATGAAAAAAATCAGAAAACTGGACATGTTCAGTTAATCACTTGCAGTGAGAAATACTTAGTAACTACATATTCATTACAGAAATAAAATCTGCATTAAAGATTGCAGAGAAAGACTGAATCATGCAGCTCTAGAAAAACACAGAAAGTAGCGATATCTTGGAAAAATGAAGTACTAAATAATACTGGTAGAATGCAAAGACGGTAAAAAAAATGTTCATCATCATAAATACTTCCCCTGCTTTCTGAAATTTATTTTTTCACATTATAAATTAACTTCTGAAGGTAAACAATGTATTTTCATAGCAAAAAAAAACCGCTTCTTCCTTGTGTTAAGTCCCCCACCTCAGATTAAGGATCTCAACTGCACAAGATAGTTTTCCCATTACTAAGATTAAGATAATAATGTGATGGTTCCAATGGCTCACTATAAAATTTTAGTGCTGTAGCAAAGAAACCTATTCAAATTCTGTCAGTGTTAATTGAGGGAAAAAAAACCCTGTCCTTTCCTGTAATCTGTATGAATTTATATTATTTCTGTATGGATTCAACACAGTAAATTGAGAAAATGAGAAATATTTGCGATAACATGTCTAAATTCTTAAATCACTGACTCAAAAAATAAATGTTCAACAGACCTCAGTAACTTCTTGAAATACCTTTAACTGTGTTGGCTCATGCTTATTATTAAGTACTCCCTCATTTCACATATTCCCCTCCAGAATCAGCAGCAATTACATCGGTTATGTTGATAAAGAATTTTCCACTTTGGGGTATAAATACAGTAGTGTAATAATCAGATTCTGCAAAGAGGGCATTTTTAATGGTTTGTTTTAAAAGTCAGGCCATATTTCTTAATTTGGCCTGAATTCTTCACTGGAGTGTACTTACATGATACATAATTGGAAACATTCTGGACCAGCCTGGAAGCAGTTCAGTAACCAGTCACTTCCTCAAATCTCCTTTAATACCATGTGGTTTCAAGAAGCATTTCCAGCAAAGCCACACGAGTGGGTTTTCTCCATTTAAATTGTAATTTCAATCAATAGAGTGAAATAAAGTATACTTTATGTCTTACTGGAAGTAATAATTTTAAGCTAGTGAGAATGATTGAAATGGTAAAGCTTTACACTTGTTAATGAAGGTAAGGATTGTTTCCACTTTGGATTTTGGCTCTGCAAGAATGGTTTCTATTTGACTTTCAAGTATTTGTGGCATCAACACAGTGATGGGTTTTCACCAGCTGCTCAAAAAAGTGCCGACTTTGACTTGTATGACAAGTTAAATGTCTGTGCTCCACGGTCCATGAGCACATACAAGAAGCCTACATTTTGCCAACGTCTTCGTGCACAGGACACATGATACAAAAATCATTGTCACTGTCATTGTCATCATCGTTTATAGATACATATGTAAGTAAAATGCACAAGACTTTGCATGGATTGTTAGGGAGAATCTTGGCAGCATGAGGGCAGAGGCCATGGATTAAACTTCTGGAACTCTAGTGGTACTTTTGTATTGAGAAATTTTTATTCTAGGAGCCAGCGAGGATATTGAATGAGATGCTAAGTATGCCAGCGAGGCAGAGAAAAAGCTTCCAGTTAAGCTAAAGTCAGAAATAAGGAGAAAGTCTGACCTCGGCAACTTAGATGTTGACTCAAATATTACAATGTAATTATTTGGTTAACTTCCCCCCCCTCCTTGGCAATTGGATGTGGCACTAATTCTTCTGAAGAAATGGAGGAATATGATGCTCTTTTTATTGGATGTTTCTGTGTTCACCAGTATCTTAAGAATACAATTTCAGTTGGGGCTACTTAGCCAAAATATCAATGATAATACATACTTTCTAATGTTGCTAAGATGTACCCATCATAGATTTTTTTGTTAAATAAAAAGCATACAACCAGACATAAGAAGTGACATTTCTTTACCGTACAAGTAATCAAGCATATTTTGGTGTGTAGAATTTCTTAATTGCTTAATGGAAGTTTTGCAAAGCCTCTCAAACACTAAACAAAATATTATGAAGAAAGCCTTTAAAAAGTAAGAATACTTTGTTAAATGCCTAAACTTACGGAACCAGGCCTTGGATAAGGGACTCTTCCTTCATAGAGTGACCAGTGGTATTCAGGTCCTTCCTTATGCGCATATGGTCCATTAAAGGCTGCCCGGATGCTAGACATATGATAGACACATACTGCATGCCCTCTAAATATATTACTGGAAAAAAATAGATAATTATTACTATTCTGGAACTGACTAGCAGTCAGCTAGTCACATGCTTTAAACTACAGAGAAAGGGATGAAGTCTTGGATAAAAAAGTGGCACTCTCTTAAGTAGAGAATACTCTAGAAATATTGACTACTGCAATATTTCAATTGCTAGAACTCTAAATCTTATCATTTCTTTTTTTTTAAAGATTTTATTTATTTATTTGACAGAGAGAAACACAGCGAGGGAGGGAATACAAGTGAGAGAGGGGAGTGAGAGAGGGAGAAGCAGGCCTCCCTCTAAGCAGGGAGCCCAATGTGGGGCTCGATCCCGTGTCTCCGGGAGCATGACCCGAGCCGAAGGCAGTCGCTTAACCAACTGAGCCACCCAGGCGCCCCACCATTTCTTTACCTTATTACAATAAACTGAAAATGACACTGTTAGACTAAAAGAAGTGATATCTGTCACCTCACTTCGTTATTGATAATCTTACATTGGGGTTTTGTATTTTTATGAAGGAAAATACAGTCTGAATATTTAAAAAAAATTCATTCCCAAGCTGAATTATTCATTTTAAGCTTTATCTCCTTATCTGTTTTTTCATATTCAGAGTATACAGTGTTTGCCCAATCACTATGCTGTTAATACTAATTCTAATACTATACCATATAATACTAATACTATAGTATAATACTAATACTAATGCTAATTCTGTTCAAATGTTATTTTATTTGTATATGATCAAATAACAAGTTAAAGTCTTATGAAACTACAGGGCTTTGTTCCATTCTTTATCTTGGGGTCACAGAGGCTTCGATAAGCTAGCTGCATATCCCCTCCTCCATTGACCCCCAGGCCACTGAAACTGTACCAGAGTGGAAAGATCACTAGACTGAACTACATTAATTTGTGGAAAAATGACTTAAATTATATAAAACTTGGATTTTTCACTTCCAGAACTAGCAGCAATTGGAATCTTTTTTTGGGGGGAGGGGGAGGGAGGTAAAAAGTTCTACTTGTAAAGGATACAGACAGCAGATGACTAACAATAGCATGTTTTACTGGGGGCCTTTGTGATAAGATTCTGTGAAAGGAATTTTTAAGTGATTTGCTTAAAAAAATTGGCCATATTCCTTAACTTGGCATGATATGAAGGAATTCTAACATGTCCCCAGCCTCCTGTGAGAATCAAAATAATCAATGATTGAGAACGTGCTCTGCCCAATGCACAGTTCTTTCTAAACGTAGAAGGTCCTACACTGGGAGACACCTGTAGAATGGCAGTTACACTCCTGTCCGAGGACATCAACTCACACATTGTATAACACACCTTGAAGCAATTGGAAATGCCTGCAATAGTGAGAAAACCAGAGATGGTCTCCCAACTAAAGTGGCAATAAACCTTTGATCACCACGCTACGAATATCAACCTTTACGTCAGGTAACAGCTGTGAAGCCTTTTCCTCAGATTTATGTGTAAATTGAACAGTCAAATTGAAACTATAGAAGAAAGTAACATGTTGTCTTTGAAATCTAGACAGATTCATTATGTCACCACTTAGGAAGGTAGCTTATATACCCACAGAAAACCTATTCTGGTGATCCTGTAGCTTTTATTTATTATATAAAGCCATGGAATTAGAATGCAATGAATAAATTCTTCACAGGCATAAGAATATATATGTAGTTAAAAAAAAAGATTTTCCATGGACTGTGACAACTACAAATCTACATTCACTACTTTGCATCAAGGAAGAGCTGATAGCAAAATTGTTTCCAGGTTTCTCTGTTGAAGAAAAGGTCTCAATATTTATTGAAAGCAATTTATCATTTTTTTTCAAAGTGAGCATAAGGAATCACCTGCTGAAAAAAACAAAAGAAAGCTTTGTGGAGAGGCCCTGAGCAAACAAAGTAAGCATTATTATAACATAGTTTAAGGCCCATCTCAAGACCCTGAGATCATGACCGGAGTCAAAGTCAAGATCCAATGTTTAACCATATGAGCCAGCCAGGCACCCAAAGGGCTAGTCTTTATTTTTCATTCCAGTCATCTCACCTCCACTCTTTCCTATTTGGAAAGACACACTCAGAAAATTACATAAGTAAACTTTCAACCAAAACTGGCTCTAATATTTTTTAACAGTCATATACTGACACACAAGAAATGACATTTCATATTTTCCCAATACTCTTCGAAGGACAAAATACAAACATGTTAAAGAGAAAAACTAAACTTGAACAGCATATTTAAATTTAAAGCATGGTAGGCAAATCATAAATATGGGTTTGCTACGAAGGTACCTGGGAGCAGGACCACCTGTGATTAAGATTTCAAAGAAGATGTCTTATGGATGGCAACCTACATGCCCTACAGAACTGATAAAAATCAGTGTTGGAAAAGAGTCATTTGAATCAAGACAGGTGGGGAAATAAAATCATAGTGATAGAATGAGCCCCAATGAGTTAGACACAGATATTGTGAAGGTATCATCTTACAGGAAAAACTTCCAAAGCTGAGTGGCTACCAGTAGACAGAAAGCTACGCTAGCCTCTATAGCATGGAACTAATATCTTATAAACTGTGAGAAGCAAATCATTCCATTGTAGGTCAGAGAGGAAAGAGATTAGGATACTGAGCACAGAAGGATGCTGGGGCGTTTCAAACAAAACAATAAAAGATCTGAACTAAGATTGTGGCTTTAAAAGTAAAAGAACAACTGCAAACATAAGAGAATAAAGAGAAATTGGTGACATAAAATAATAAACGGCGACAACGGGTCAAGAGTATTTCCAACTTACATACACAGTGAAGGAGTAAGGCGTGTTTTGTTTCATCACGTTTTTATAGATCATATGAATTTCTTACCTGGTAGTGTTAAAGAGTCCAAATATCACTGGGTTCTTATGATCTCTGGTGTGCAACAAGAAAATATCCTCTGGAAAATTAAAGATCATTACATGAGTATTTTTTGTCCTCTTTGCATGTAAAGAAAATATATTGACATAAAATAGGTTAGAACCCATTACAGATATAAGACATCAATTTCTTTCCATACACAGTCATACACCCGTGATCAAATCACAACAGACTGAAACATCTGGCTGTTCAGGATGACCCTGAGCTGGGCCACAGGGAAAAAACGAGGTGCTGACTGTCAGCTACAGAGAAGATCTCCTGTCCCTGCAACCCCCCTGACCCCACCATGCAGACCTGGCCACAGTGAAAAGAAGAGAAACTTGTTCATTGCAGGAAGCAAGTTTCCATACGTGCTAGAGATATTGAGGGGGTAGAGAGAGGCATACACATCAAAGAGCACAATTTAATTCTCCCAAGAAGTTTTACCTAATTCATCAAAATAGGTGTCAATTCCATTCATGCCTGGTACTGAGCAGACCAGTCTGGCTTTTAAGAAAGTGCTGAACTTATTCACCAGTATCCTCTGTCCTCCTACATCATTCTGTGATGAACAAAAGCAGGAGAGTGAGTACCTAATTAAACATGCAGATGAGAAGAGTGTAATTTTTTTATTTAATCTGGAAAATGTAGCCTAATCCTCAAATAATACCATAGATGCAACTCCCCATAAGAACTCGAGGTTTGTGGGGCGCCTGGGTGGCTCAGTTGGTTGAGCGACTGCCTTCGGCTCAGGTCATGATCC
>PITA01028605.1:0-19131 GCA_004023965.1 Spilogale gracilis | reverse complement strand
GCCAGAGAGGGAACACAAGCAGGGGGAGTGAGAGAGGGAGAAGCAGGCTTCCCGCCAAGCAGGCAAGTCCGATGTGGGACTCCAGGATCATGACCTGGGCTGAAGGCAGAGGCTTAACCACTGAGCCACCCAGGTGCCCCTGTCCCAGTCTTTTATTATTCCCAAGTGAGGAAGTTGGGTGGTGCAGTTAAATCTTTAACTGCTTTTGCACCGACCCTAGAGACAGGATTAGTATTGTTACTGCAGGGTACAGAGTGATTGCTTTAACTCACAGAAGTTGAGACCATTGAGGCACAAGGATCAAGAAATACAGATAAGAGATACAGAGATATGATTACTGGGAGGACGATTAAATGGAACTATATGTCTTAAATAGGCGCACAAAGGACATATTGCCCTGACCCACAGGGTATGTGGCTTTTCGGATTCTAAGGGGGAAAGCTCCCCTGGGCTTTCATTCACATTCACAGGTACCTCCACCAGAATTTCTGGTGGCTTGGGCATGGAGGGAAGGGCAGATCATGCACCGTCCTGACACCTTTACCTTCCAGTGAGGTAGTCAGAGCTAATACTGTATTTTGCAAACAGGAAGAAGCACAACCTCAGAGTGCTTAAATCACTTGTTTAAGGCCACACCATGTAAAGAGTGAAACCTGGGCTTGTGGGCAGATAATGTTCTTTTAGGTTCTAACCTACTTGACTTTTATTTCTTTCCTGCTCGAAGCTGCCTTACCGTACTTCTCAGAAAAGTAAGAGTAGGGAATATATTGTCTGTATTTTTAAACAGGTAAATGTAACATCTTATTACATAAGCAACTTTTATTTTGAATTTTACATTAAAACAACCTTCTGCATGGAAGTATATAAAAAAGACAAAGCTGCTTTTCATTGTGGTGGGCTCTTAATCCATGGAAATGCTGCTCTGTGGTACCTAATTGCTCCATTCTTTTTTTTTTTTTTTTCTTTGTCTTTTTTTTAACCTGTACATTTTCTTTCTGTGCTATCCTAATGCAAATAGACATTTTAGGAAGTTGGGCATGCATATCCTTGGTCGATTAAGAGCGACCATGTGATTTGTGGCACAGAGAAACATCCTGACTGAATATGCAGAATTAATCTTATTTGGGCTTAATTAGAGTGGATCAGTCTTTCTTAAACTGGTGCATTTGTTAAAAATACAGAGTCCCCATCCACTTACTCTGATTTAGTTAATCTATTTTTCTGTTCTTTTTCTTCTTCTTCTTTTTTTTTTTTAGTTAATCTAGAGTGAGTCCAGAAACCTGCATTTGTACTTGAGAAGCATGGGAAAGATAAGGGTATTTTCTTTGTATTGGAGGGACCAAACAGCAAAACAAATGAAATACACAGATAAAGGCTATTTTAATCAGTAATGTCCACCGTGCTCCCTACCAGTCTTTATAGGAAGCTAATAATAAGTAGCAAAATTGAGTGGCTTTAGTTTCAGTTGTCTGCTCTTGCACACCAGCTGTGACAGTGTTAATAAGCATCAAAATCCTCCAAAGGTGATAATTTAGGAGACTAAAAAGAAAATTGCAGCATCTGAGTAATCTGTCATATTGGTGATACCTGAGTAAGTAAATCTTTGGGGAAGAAAGATCTTAAAATAAAATTGCCTGTGCCACCAGAAGGAGTAACACTTCTGTACAACGGGGAAATACTTCTCTTAAGCTGTTCTTGGATGTTTTCCGAGTAGAGACCTGTTAGCATCCAGATTTTCTGAAGGTCCATCACGATTTGCAGGATTTGATGGAGTCGGAATTATACAGTAGTTTGCCTTAGAAATTCCTTGTTTTCCTCCATTTTCTCTTCCACACTCCCTCAAGGGGGAACATGTGTTTTTCCTAACTTCCCTTTTCTTAAATTCATATCCTTTGACCACTCTTTTCTATCAAACTGGATAAGTGTTAGTGACTGGGCTTTGGTTTTTGCGGAATGCTCAACTCACTATACCTAGCAGTAATAATAACCCTACAGGCACTGTTCACTGCTTAATGGGCACATATTCTGTCTTTATCCTTAGGGCAATCCTCTGAGCTAAGTAATGTGGTTAGAACAAACTTTTGTATACTTACCTACTTTGGTTATTATCATGGCCCCCATTTTACAAATAAGGAGATTAAGGTTTAGAGAAATTTAATATCTTGCCCAGTGTTAACACAGTTAATAATCAATTCTAAAGTTCAGACAGCATGGTTTTAGAGCATGAGCTTCTGATCGCTACAGTATGCCATCAGGTATTAGAACTTTAGGCTCTTTGTCTTTATGTAAGTAGAGAATGTCTCCTGTTAAAGACCTTTCTGTGTCTTATTTTGTTCTGTTAGAAAAAGGATGCTCCTGTGTCTTTTCACTTAATAGTCTCCTGCTCTTCTGATAAATAGCTTCTAGCAATTTATTTCTGGGAAATTGCCAGAGTAAAAAGGACAAGTGCCCATTGTCCCTGACTTCTTCCAGAACCTTCCTGCCAGTAGGCTACCTCTGCTCCTCTCCCGGGCTGCCATCTGCAACCTTGAATACTCTCTGTGTCCCCACTTCTTATGTACCAGGTTTCCCAGAGTCATATTTTCTATTTTCTGTCCTTCATCTTATAAACATCATTTTGTTCAGAAAGTACATTTGTTGCTCATTGCCCTGATTTCATGGACAGCCTACTCATGCCTTATTAGAATTCTGGTATTCAGGAAAGCCCTGGTGGTAAGAAACAATTGTGGGAGGCTTTGGCTGGAAAGGATGCTAGAAGAGGGGACTGGATTGCTGTTCTGGGCCAGTTCCAGTGAAAAGAGGGAGAGAGGAGAGAGCTGCATCTGATGGTCATGGAAGGAGGTTTTCAACTAGATATTTAATTTGTTATAGCTGGTAAGGCAATTTGAAGGAAAGATTATCTGTACATTTTAGAGCATTTGTCAGAATGCATTTTTGAACGTAGACTCAATTTTACTATAGATACTATTGCGTTTGTTATTGGTGCTAAATGAATATGCTAGAGGAAATTACTAATTATGTCTGTAAAGTAATGTCTGTATTTTAATTTATATAGAAATGGAGATTAATTATCGTACTAAAATTAAAAATTGTCTGCCTTTAATCTACAAACTTATAAAACATTTCCTGATATTTCTGTATTCTTAAAGGAGGTATATTTGAAAATAATTTCCACAGTGTGTGACATGTAGTAGAAGGCTGATGCATGTTAGAAATTGTTCCTTTCTCTGTGCTTTCTTGCCATCTGCAAGAATTTAATTTAATCTCTGAGTATTTCAGAATGCCAGTAGAGCACAACCTGAAGATGCTTTTAAGGGGTGCTCTAATGGAGTTTTCCTAGAAAGTCTCCTTTTCATGTAAATATGACTAGACATGAACACAACTGCCATGGGCTTTAAATATAATACTATTCACTGAATCCTTTCTACAAGCGACCGAGAGCACAGTTACCTAGCTAATGCCTTATGAATCCCCGAATTAGTAATGCTATTATCATGTCTATTTTGACAATACTGTATAAAGTTTTAGTAATATATATATCCATTTACATTAATTCTCAGGAATTCATATTTATCTGTATCCTGACTCTCTGGATTTAATTTTATATTAACATATATTTATTAAAATAAAGCCTTAACAAGTCTTTTAAAAATGTTTATCATAAGTTGCTCAACACATTTTTTGACCTGGTAATTGCCACCCTTGATTTGGTACTATGGAACATATCAAAAGTAATGCTAACAACGATTCTTAAGAGAGCTAAGTAGCAGAAATAATTCAGCTGTCACTACCCTGTAGTGACCATAGAAGAGAATGTTAATGACTTTTAATTTCTAGCATTAACAATGTGGAGATAAGGGCAGCTCTCAAAAGAATGCATTGCTTGAAAAATAAAACTGGTAAGATGTAATGATTCATATATTCTCAATTTGAAAAACCTGACTGTAGAAACTCATTGGGACTTTTAAAAGCTTGGTGGATCTATTGGAGGTGGGACTATACTAAGGAGAATCATTATTAGAGCCAGTTTTGAGGTTGCCTGTATGTTTTATGTACCCTACAGTGCCTTGAAGTGCATTTCACACCCAAGAATTATTTCATGGTTCAGTAAATTAAATGTTGACACAATAATTATAAAGAAAGTTATGGAGACAGGCGACTATGTAGGACAGAATGTAAAGGCAGACATAATGTTTTATCCCATTTTGATTGAGAGTGATTGGTATTTCTCCAAAGTACTTGAAAATAGAAAAGTATATGATGGTTGAAATAAAGTCAATAATAACTGTGAAGCTGCTTTTCATATTTATAGTTTCTGTAAAAATCAAACAAATATCTAGTGGGCTATTTCAAATTTAATGAACTGTCCAACATTTCAGCCAGCGAAGTATTAATCCATTTGCATTACCAAAGTCTCATCATATATATGAAACACTTTTGTTTTATCTTGTCAGCTGTGAGTCATATAGTTAGGTTGTGTTTCTTTGTGCTGCTGCTGAAGAACTTGTAGCCTAGTTTATGATCTACCTTTAGCAAATTTATAGGATTATATGGGTTTTACTAAAAACCTATTTCTGTTCTGTAGTCTTGTTTTATTTTCTGTTTGCTTCATTTTTCTATTTTATTTTATCTTCCTCTGTTTTATGACTCTTCATAAGCCATTTTAAATACATTTGGGGACATAGTGGAATGATTTTTTAAATCTGTGAAATGAGAAAAAATGGTGTGGGTTTTGGGGGTTTTTTGTTTTTTATTTTTGAAGAAGGAACTGTGCCTAGGTCCCAAGGAACCCAAGAGCAGTCATTACCAAAATCCACTTGGTCTTCCACTTTTGTTCTGAACATTGCTGTTTCTTTCTCCAAGGAAAACCAGATTTCTTCTGAAGACACTGAATCCAATTGCCCTTCCCATCCTTGAACACTTTCTGCAAATGGTGGATGTTTTCTCCACACAACTCTCCCCAGAACACTTGGCCTGGCAGGTGAATTGATTGGCCTTCTCTTTTTGTTCTCCCAGTAATCTCCTAGCTTTGAGTCTCATGTTATCAAGCTGTGGGAGTTGTCTTCTAATTGAAGTCATCTACAATACCCAGATCACTCCTCCATTCCTTCAGTATTCTAGCTTCTGCTTCATTGTCATTGTCCCCAAAACAACTCCGTAAGAGGAAGAATATTATAATTTACAGAATGGTCACAAAAGAACAGATGCTCTTATAAGTTAGTGATCTCCCTGTCAGTAAATACTCTTAAACATATAGACATAGCATGCCAAATCTTTGGATATGACCTATACCTAAATCACCCATCACATGCAGATGTGCTATTCTAGATTAGCAATGGCATTTGCAGTACACAATTCTGTTCACACAGAAAATCATAACAAGTAGGTTA
Source organism: Spilogale gracilis (assembly GCA_004023965.1). Taxonomy (NCBI): domain Eukaryota; kingdom Metazoa; phylum Chordata; class Mammalia; order Carnivora; family Mephitidae; genus Spilogale; species Spilogale gracilis. The sequence goes on along the minus strand of PITA01028605.1, from coordinate 13,741 downwards.
AATATTTGGCCCCAAATAAATACATTTATGTATCATTGAACTTAGAACATGTGAATTAGAGACATTGAGATCATTTGTATGAAATACACCCTGAATGCTATGTCTTGACCATCATACACTGTATCATTTAACGGGGTAGGTTTTAAACTTTAGCCAGTTTATAGTCACTGAACCAGTATGCTTCTGACGTGACCTCAGACTAACTTTTGTTGTACCATATGGTTGGCCGGCTGCATAACCTCATTACTGAGATCACCACATACCTACATAGTGTACATATCATACTTAATTTAACAGCAAATATAATTACAGTAACAAAATTTTTTACTTTATTAAATTTAGAAAAGAAGTTTCTGGGAAAAGGTCATATGCAATATACTTAGCACTTAGCACCTAATACAGTTTTAATACAGCGTTCCCTACAAATTTTAATCTCTAACATTCGATAAATAGGACTCTTATTTATCCAGGCCTTTCCTTTTGTCTTTAAGCATAGTGTCATGGGTAGAATTGCTAATATGCATATACATTTCATAGTCTCTCTTTTTTTTTAAGATTTTATTTATTTATTTGACACAGAGAGAGAGATCACAGGCAGGCAGAGAGAGAGGAAGAAGCAGGCTTCCTGCTGAGCAGAGAGCCCTATGCGGGCCTCTATCCCAGGACTCTGAGATCATGACCTGGGCCAAAGGCAGAGGCTTTAACCCTCTGAGCCACCCAGGCACCCTGCCTGGCTTTTTTTTATAAAATAGTTTTAGTTGTCCTACTTCACTAAGTGACACCAATCTATTGAATATTAATTAATTAAATAACAATCACTGTGCTAACTGGTATTGTCTCTATCTTAAGCAATCTTTAGAGTGAGTTTGTATAGAAATGTCACCACCATTTTTTTTTTAATAAAGAGTAACAGATTTGGGCATGTAAAGTACATTGACCAAAAGAGCTTAGTAACAACAGAGCCCAGATACAATCTTAATCTCTGTGAGCACATAGATTCTTCTTAAGCACTTTATCACCATGCAGAATAAAGTTTGTCCTTGTCATTCAGTAAACAGCCAATCTTTGAGGACAGTATAACTTAATGAAAATAAAGCCTCTTAACTTCAGTGTTTACATGAAGATCTGTGTTTTATAAATCACGTATAAATCACGTATATGGTAAGTTGCTAAGTTTGCTCTCCTGTTAACAAACTGAATATTCAGTCCAAGTGGAGAACCATTCACAACCTGAACTTCTCTCTTCCAGGAAGTGTTCTTAGAGCAGCGAACCAAAGGTACCTATGCGGAGAGGCTAACAAGATTGTTGAGAGATTCAGTTACTTGCCCTTCTCCTGACATTTTTTGTACCATCCACCCACTTTGCATTCCTTCCTGCGGGCTGCTGGCAGGATTTCTAAAGGCAAAGCTTGACAGATGCTATTCTAGTGACTGAAGCCCCTCTCGCTCCCGTGAGGTGTCATCAAGGACTTAGAAAAGGCCCTTCCCTAAGCTGTCTGCTGTGTGAAATTCTATCTACCTTCAGGTAACAAATTAATCAGTTAAAATGGCACTAATTCTCAGAATCTTTAGTAGAATTCCATTATGGAGTTTACTGGGGCTTTATAGAGTGAGTCTCCCTGGGTTTGTACAGCTGTTTCAACTTGAATATTTGGTAACAGAATGTAAATTTTGGGACAAAGAGAGAATGCCATTTGTGTCCTAATTCCTACTTGTAGCAGTATACATAATTTCTCTGGACATATGTAATATTGAAATTTATACTTGATTAGCCCTGAAATGAGAGGCACATAAGTGTCATGATTCTAATGATATCATGTCCTTGCCCATACTTCAGTTATTTGTGCCTTTTAATAGCACATATTGCTTTTAAATGAAAACTCATTACTCATAGGACTGAGTCAGTATATGTATTTTGTATTAAGCCTGATGGGCAAGGAATTGAAGTGGCATGTCACAAAATGCTTAAAAAATCTGTTAAAAATAAGTAGGTTACTTTAAACTTTAGTCATGTTAATAATGAAATGCATATGGGGTAAAGATCATCAGAAATACCAGTTCTGCAGTGTAAAAATAGCAAATTTTAGTATTTAGTATATTAATCAGATATATCATGGGAATAGGAATGCATAATTCCTTTTGATAAAAGTAATATGCTGCAATATAATTCTTTATCAGTAAAGGGAAGTTTTTTTTTTTTTTTTATAATTTGGGATCATAGTCACTAATCAGGTTATTAAATTTTTGAAGTAGTCCAGTAAAGACATAAAGGTCTGTGTTAATACCAGAATTAGAACTTTCAAAGGGCAACTGAAAAATGCTCTTGAAAACTGCCCAGGAATATGTGACGATTGATTTTTTGAAAGGTCAAGGAAAATCAAATAAATCAACATATAGCAGAGTTCAAGCAAAGCCATTTAAGCATTACATTAAAGAGTAAATGGTGCTAATTAGTGATGATTGATTCCAAGTATCGAGAAAAAAATCTAAAGTTTTTATTTTTTAATTTAATTTTATTATTATTTTTTAAAAAGATTTTACTTATTTAATAGAGACACAGCAAAAGAGGGAACATGGCAAGAGGAGTGGGAAAGGGAGAAGTACACTTTATGCTAAGCAGGGAGCCCGATGCGGGGCTCAATCTCAGGACCCTGGGATCATGACCTGAGCCTAAGGCTAATGACTGAGCCACCCAGGCACCCCTAAATAAAGTGTTTTTTAAAAAGAAAACATAGACTTAAACAAATTGAAGTTAGAAGTACACAGGGATGAGTTGTGATAGTGAAAGCAGAATGGCTATTTATTTTTACAGTTAGTAAGGGGGGAATGAGGCTGTTAGCAAATACCACGAAACAGTTTCTATCCTCCTATCTGCATCTGATTGTAAGGCAGACTCCTTACTGTTGGTGGACTCCGCTGGTCACACAAAACGAGAGGGTCGACTTCCTCCCCTGCCCCTCTGTGGGACTTGGCCAGGACCATGCCATTGTTGGATGCTTGCTGCCTCTGCATTTCCTCATTCTTCACTTGATTAGCCAGAGACCCCAGTTTCCCAGCAGATCTCTTTAAACGCTACTAATAGAACCATGTTGAATCTATAAAATTAGAGAAAAAAAAAATCCTGACCCTGTTGAAAGGAATCTGAGTCACAAATCATGTTTTTCTGGCATTATCTGGGGTCTGGAACCAACTAGTCAAAACCCGTGCATCACTTCAGAGCACTTTTTGAATGGAAGCAAGTATTTCTTGAACGTCTACTGTGTGTCAGGCACCATGTAATATTTGCTTACCACCCAGTTATAAGTCTAGGGATGTTTATTTGGATTTTACAAAAAGGAGAAGCTGCTGCTCACAGATCTTAAGATTCATAAACCTCTCAAGTGGCAGAGTCAGAATTCAAACCTTGTGTTCCGGATGCTAAGACCGTTCAGTGTGGTTCCACTGAGCGGCTTCCACAGAGATCTTTGCCTTTTCTGCTCCTCTCTGTATCCAAGAACCTGGAATGGTGCCCAGCACATAGTAGGTCTTCAATAAACAGCTGTTGAATACAAGAAGGTGCCCTCTCACTAGTGATTCTGAGAGGACCTGATGGAAATGAGAACAGTACTCTCATAGTCATTGATATTAAGCTTATTTCAGTCTGTTCCGGATTTCTCGGTTTTGTGTGTTATTGTTGTTGTTGTTACCATTCCTTGCATGTGTGTTTGATTCTTTAACTCCAGGACAGGAAACCCCAGGGGGCAGGATCCCCTCTTTGCTTGCACCCTTAGAGCACACTAATGAAGGTTCTGTGTGCAGCAATGAATGACTCACCAAATTAATCAGGCCATATTAATCATTGACAGAAAGTCTGTTGAAAGAAATAAATACATCTGCATTTCAGGAGTGTTCTTAGCCCACACTCATTTTTCATGCAAAAGAGCTATGCACAACCTATCAAGATCTGAAAAGTAGATTTTCTTCCTTTTTTAAAGAAATGAGGGTGGGGCGCCTGGGTGGCTCAGTTGGTTAAGCGACTGCCTTCGGCTCAGGTCATGATCCTGGAAACCAGGGATCGAGCCCCACATCGGGCTCCCTGCTCGGCGGGAAGCCTGCTTCTCCCTCTCTCACTCCCCCTGCTTGTGTTCCCTCTTTGGCTGTGTTTCTCTCTGTCAAATAAATAAAATCTTTTAAAAAAAAGAAATGAGGACAGCAATTTTAGTTGCAAAATCTCTTAATCTGATCAGTCATTTTCTGTGATATTCAAGTGTGAAGGAGATGTCCTTGGGATGAGATCTTCTCCAAGCATCACAGCTTGGGATGAGATCTTCTCCAGAATGGTCTAAGATTTGAAAACACACTGGTCACTTAGAGCCAGAAAACTTTTTTTTTTTTTTAAGTCTTACACAATATTTAATAGACTAATTAGAAGAAATAAATATCACAAAATGTTCATTACCTAATAAAGATATGATATCAAATTCTTTTTAACTCAAAAATTATTTTTATTTAGGGAACTCAACAAAACATCTTTTTTTTTCTTTTTTTTTTTTAGTTTTTGGTATAGTGTTCAGTGATTCATCAGTTACATATAACACCCGTGCTCATGACAACACAGCCTTCCTCAACACGCATTGCCCTGTTACTTCCTCTCCCCCCTCCCTCCCCTCTGAAACCCTCAGTTTGTTTACCAGGGTCCATAGTCTCCCATGGTTCTTCTCTTCTGATTTCTTCCCCTTCGGATTTCCCTCCCTTCCCCTGTGATCCTCCTTGTGCTATTGCTTATATTCCACATATGAATGAAACCATATGATAATTGTCTTTCTCTTAGAGCCATAAAACTTTACTGTGACAGTTGTATTTTCAGGAGATTTCTTGTGGCAGTCTATTTTGGTTGTACTCAGGTAGTGAGAGTCCAGGAAGAGTGGAATGAAAGAACCTTTGGAAAAACACAGGCACCCTCTCTGGTCATTGCCTATAAGGGGAGAGCCTAGAGCAGCATTAGCAGGTCACGGATTTTGGTCTGTTTTGTTCGCTGCTATACTCCTGGTATAGGACAGTACCTGATATTAGATGATATACAACAAATATTTTTGAAATGGATTAGGATATAGAAATAATAATGATAATAATAATAATAATAATAATAATAATAAAAATTGTTTCTCAGAGGGGAAGTACTGGAACATGTTCCCTAAAGTAGGAGGTATACTAGAGCTTTTAAAGAATTATTTTTCTGAAAGGGAGAGAAAGAGATAAATTTAACTCAGGAAAGAGGTGAGGATTCTTGAAATAATAGGGCCTTCTCCAGAGAAATATATTCTTTTTGGAAAGAGTTCAGGAACACAAGCAGATTTGGGGCAATTACTTTGTCAAAGATAAACTTGAAGTAGAATAATAAGCAGTATAATGTGTTGCAAAAGCTTAAGTAAGTTCCATGAAAATGAAGAATAAGAAATGAATACTTACTATCACAGTTACTCCTTATTGTTTTATAAGCAAAGAAAAGGACGTAATTGGTAACAATATTGGTCTCTTTATTGATAATTATATTTCATTAGACTCAAATTTTAAAAAAATAAATGTACTGTACTTGAGAAGATAAATGGTAAGCTGACTGGATACAGGGTATTTCCTATAGTAGCAATAATTTGTGGTAAATAGAATTTTAAAAACCTTATTTAAGGGCGCCTGGGTTGCTCAGTCATTGGGCATCTGCCTTCAGCTCAAGTCATGATCCCAGAGTCCTGGGATTGAGTCCCACATGGGGCTCCCTGCTCGACGGGAAGCCTGCTTCTCCCTCTCTCACTCCCCTTGCTTTCCCTCTCTGGCTATGTTTCTCTCTGTCAAATAAATAAAATCTTAAAAACAAACAAACAAACAAAACCCCACCTTATTTAAGCCCCAGACTATAAAGCAAGTACGAATATATCTAGCAAGAAAAATACCTTCCTGCAGACAGTTTGTAAAGCATCCCCAGGGGCACCTGGGTGGCTCAGTCGTTGGGCGTCTGCCTTCAGCTCGCGTTGTGATCCAGGGGTCCTGGGATCCAGCCCGGCATCAGGCTCCCAGTTCAGCGGGAGGCCTGCTTTTTCTCTTCTTCTCCCACTCCCCGTACTTGTGTCCCTGTTCTTGCTGTCTCCCTGTTTGTCAAATGGGTGAATAAAATCTTAAGAAAACAATAAAGCGTCTACAAACAGGCATGTCATGGATAGATATCCTAAAAATCTTACTTGTCTCGTTTTGTATGATTGATTAGATTGTAGTGAAAATTACACTTAAGTTACAGTGAGAATCAAGAACCATACACGTTTAAAAATAACCAATAAAATTTAGACAAAAATCAATACACTTGTCTATGTGCTGGTAAGAATTGTAACAGTTTTGGGCGCCTGAGTGGCTCAGTGGGTTAAAGCCTCTGCCTTCGGCTCAGGTCATGATCTCAGGGTCCTGGGATTGGGGCCTACCTCAGGCCCTCTGCTCAGCAGGGAGCCTGTTTCTTCCCCTCTCTCTGTCTGCCTCTCTGCCTACTTGTGATCTCTCTCTCTCTCTCTCTTAAAATTAAAAAAAAAAAAGAGAGAGAATTGTAGCAGCTTGAGAACCAAAATCCAAAATATTGGTGGCTTAAAATAAGTTTTTTTTCCTTACTTTACAACCACTGTGGGTAGGTTGACTCTTTTTATTTGCTTATTGTGGCCATTTTGTTATCTTATTTCAATTTCTAAGCCTAAATTCAGTGAATATTTACTCTATGTCAGTAACTGGTTGCATTTCCTCATTTAATTTTCACACAGACACTATGACTTTATCCCCATTTTATGAATGATGAAATTGAGTCTCTGAGAGTCTCAGTAAATAAATGGTATTTAGAAGTTCAGGTTACCTCATTGTAAAGCCAATCAAATATTCTTTTTTTTTTTTTTTTTTTTTTAAAATATTCTTTTCACACCTTTAGATTTTAAGCATATTTCACAGTAGAAAGAACATACAAATAAATTTTATTTCATTTTTTAAAAAATTTTATTTATTTATTTGAGAGAGAGAGAGAATGAGAAAACGCATGAGAGAGGAGAAGGTCAGAGAGAGAAGCAGACTTCCTGTGGAGCTGGGGGCCCATGCGGGCCCATGTGGGACTTGATCCTGGGCCAAAGGCAGTTGCTTAACCAACTGAGCCACACAGGTGCCCCTACTAATAAATTTTAATTAGATGAATGGATGTGGAATAAATGAGTAATATATGCCCAGTACACTATATTATCTTTCATTGTGTTTCTCTTTTATTTAAGGTAAGTAAAGAACATGTGTCTGAAAATTAAGAGGGCTGGAATCCTAGCCCTATCCCTGCTACTAACAAGCTTCCTGATATTTAGAAGACATTTCAACTTCCTGGTCCTCAGTTTTGCATCCCTGACATAATGGGAATTGAATGAGAGTACCTTCACAGCCCACAACCACACAGAGTTCACAGTCCTCATTAGAGCAATTCTCTAATAAGAAAATGGATTGTGAAGTCCATCTGGCTCCAAAGCCCATGGTTTTGGTGCTGGTTCTCTGTATAGATTGGTTTATTTTTGTAATATTATTTATAATGACACAAGTGAATGCCCTGTCCTTCACTTTCCCTGTCTCAAGGAAGCCTGAGGAGGTGTGTCTCTGGGACAGGACAAAAGCCTAGTGCAGCTTATTGTGCCCACAGGATGGAGAGCTCAGTTTGGGAAACCCTTGAACACCACACTTTCTTGTGGTAGCCAGTAGGTTGGCTTTGGTTTAAACTCAGAACTCTCATTTTAAAAGCAAGAACCTCTGAAAATGATAAACTCAATAGCTATGTAAAAGAAGCATAGAAATAATTTGATAGAAAGTTGCCATCATAAAATGAGAAACCTAATATCAAATATAAAGTGTAGATTTTTAAAATACTGAGCCCAATATTTTTTAAATTCTCCATCAAGATTTCCTGGCCCTGGGTGCCTGGGTGGCTCAGTGGGTTAAAGCCTCTGCCTTCGGCTTAGGTCATGATCTTAGAGTCCTGGGATCGAGGCCCGCATTGGGCTCTCTGCTCAGCAGGGAGCCTGTTTCCTCTGCTCTGTGCCTACTTGTGATCTCTCTGTCAAATAAATAAATAAAATCTTTAAAAAAAAAAAAATTTCCTGGCCCTCCATTAAAGGATAACCTTCAGAGTATTTAGTTTAAAGTATAACTTTTCTTTTTGGTGGATCTATTTTAATTTTTTTTCCAGGATTATGGTTTTGGTGATTAAGTAATAGGTTTAAATCTGATTGATTCTGACCCTTTGTTAGCAATTGAATGTTATGGTGTGCCTTTTAAAAATGTTTTTTTCCAGCATTGCTTGGCATAGTGACATGGCAAGTCCGCTAAGTAAAGACTACAAAATTAAATTGCCTTACCCTAAGTGGTTCATCTCCTGGGTGCAGTTGAGTAGCTAGAAGGTTTAAGTACATTTTTGTTTTTAACACATATGCCGTGACGTTAATGCCAAGAAAATTAGTCTTATCCTTTTTGAGGCTCTGCCACCTTGGTTATAATGATAGGGACATGCCCACTTATTTTATTCTATACTTAGAATATCTATTGGACATTATCTACCAATTATTTATTAACCTTAATGTTAGATAAATCTTTTTTTAAAGATTTTATTTATTTATTTGACAGAGAGATCACAAGTAGGCAGAAAGGGAGGCAGAGAGAGAGGAGGAAGCAGGCTCCCTGCTGAGCAGAGGGCCTGAGGTAGGCCCCAATCCCAGGACCCTGAGATCATGACCTGAGCCGAAGGCAGAGGCTTTAACCCACTGAGCCACCCAGGCGCCCTAGATAAATCTTTTATGTTGTGAAAAGTAGAAATTATTTTCCCTTAATATTTTATTTTTTATTTTTTAATAATGATTTTATTTTTTCAGTGTTCCAAGAGTCATTGTTTATGCCCCATACCCAGTCCCTTAATATTTTAAAATAATTATATAAAGAACATTCTGATATAAGCATGTATTTCATATATTTCTGTCCAAAACCAGCTCTTTCATATGTTAAATAGTGTCAAATTTCATAGCAATTAGACTTATAACTCTTTAGTTAATTATTTCAATTGTTATTTATCTGGCATTTAAAAAAACCCTACAGTATTCATAGAGTGATCTCAAAAATGTTTGAGGAAGCAAGTAAAGCAGGTATTATAAATGGATTCATGTGATGTGCAACACTGCTCTCTACTGGCAAAGAAGCAAGTCATAAACGCTGCAGCTTTTCATGTGGAAAAAAGTCAGTCCCAAGTAGTATTCGAAAATGAAGATGGAATCCTCAAACTTTCACACATTTTTTGCAAAGTGTTTATTGGAGGTATGGTAGAATCCAATGAATGAACTGGAAGAAATGAATACAGGCATTACTTGAGATTAGTTTAAAAGAGAAGTCTGTATCATTTTAATTAATTAAAAATTAGTTGTGGAAGTTTTGGAAAGCGTTATCTCAATAGCATTTTAATTTGAGAAGTCTGTATAGTGTGATGACATTATTGTTTTCATGTCAAGAGACTAGCCTCTAAAATACCTGTTGTGAGTATATCTACTGAGTATTCAAATGCACTGAGCAGAGAGATGTGTAGGTTATAAGGGAATACAGTGATTAGCTTTCTATCATCAAACATTTTCTCTGTATTTGTCAAAGTATTTATAGAAGATTTTTTAAAGATATATTTTGTTTGTGGAAGATAACATGCCATGTTGGCATAACTTTCAATATATAGACTAAGAATACACAAAAGATTTTTAAACCCTCTGACTTTCTATAGTCTAATATATTTTAAATGCCCCTTTAGTTTTTTATGTCTTTCTTATCTGTCCATATGGCTTTGGAGTCATATTTAATGTCTTTTTTTTTCATATTTAATGTCTTAATCTCAACTTGGTGGCAGTAAAAATTTAAATACATAAACACATACAATAATGCCTGATAGATAAATACATCAGTCATTTATAGTAATTTCAGAGATTTTGTTTTCCTGAGGTTTTGCAATATTGTCATCGGCTGATTATGTTTTTTGTAACATGAATTTAAAAGATACTTTCAATAATAGCTTCCTCTAGGTTATGAGATAAAAGCTGATGCTTATTATTACTGATACATTTATCTGTAGTTTCTAAATCCCAATAATGAATGTGCATTATTATTAAAATATCAATGTTTATTTATAATAAAATGGAAATATTTTGTTGTAGCATTCAAAGCGCAAGCACACAATTGTGAATGACAGGTACTTAGACTTATGTAAGGTCTAATTCCCGATATTTCTTAAAAACTATATGTACTGGAATAAATGTTGCCTATTTGTGACTATGAAGAAAAATAATTGATGAAATTTAAAATATTTAAAATGAGAAAAAATGCCCGCAGTCATTACCACTTGCCACAGAACACATGATCTTTCTCTTGCTCTTTGCCACACTGAAAAATGACACTCTGAATCTACATGTATAAAGCAAAAACAGTCTGATACATTATATTCTCTTTGCATCATTGTTTTTTTCTGCCACATGGAGGAGCTAAGACATAAAGTTGCTAAATCATACAAGCAATTATTTTTACTCAGTTTAAAATGTTAAACATGTCAATATTCCATTTTTTAAGAGAATGCTAAAAAAAAATCCTGTGTTTTTCACTTAGGTGAATACCTAAAAAAAAGAATTTTTGAGATTGATTTTTTTCATTTAACATAATTCCCTTGAGCAATATGCCAGTTGTTCTGTGTATCAGTAATTAATTGGTTTTTATTACTGAGTAGTACTCCTGGTATAAATGTATCACAACTTAACTATTAACTCACTGAAGGACATTTGAGGTGTTTCCAGTGTTTGACTGTTACAAACAGATTACCTTGAACATCAGTGCACAAAATATTTACATAAACATAAATTTTAATTTCTTTGGGATAAGTACCCCAAAGTGCAGGTGTTGTATCCTGTGATAAGTGCATGTTTAATTCTAAAAGAAACTACCAGATTTCTGTCCAGAGTGACTGTACCATATTCCCACCAACATCAGTATCTATAATTGTATTTGCTAATCTGACAACCCTAATTAGTAATATTAATGATCAAAGTTCTCTGACTCCCTCTGGCATTTCCCTGAACACTAAACTTCTTCCCATTGGCAGCATTATTCTCTTTCACCTCCCTCTGAACCATGGCAGCTGCTTGGGGCTCCATGATTCTGGAACTCAGCTCAGTCTCTCAGTTTCTGTGAGACCTCAGTGCCTAAGTTGACCTAGTTTCCACCTTCTCCCCCAAATTTTCCCACCCAAAATACAAGCTCCATTGTGTATACCCAGCTGTTGAGTGGTCTTCTTTAGCTGACACATCAGAGACACTTCAAATTCAATACATTTGAGTGCATGTTTCATTTCGTCCTTTCATTCACATCTCTATTAAAATGTCACCTCTTTAGAGAGGACTTTTCTGATCACTCAGTCTTAAGTATTAGTCTCTCTCGGATCTGTCTGTTAGTATTTGTGTTATCTTTGCTTATGTCATCTAAAATATATTGCAAATCTGCCTGTGATCTAGACAGAAACATAGAAATTAGATAGACATAAATCACACACACTTTTCCTGGGATATAAATTCAATGAGAACAAGGACATTTTCCCCTTCTTTTATTCCCAGCATTTAGTAAATACTCAGCTCTGTTTTTTAGAGGCATAAATGAATATGTGGAACATTAAATTAACATTTGGGTGCTTAATTTTTATTTCATCACAGTTATCTGTGTCCATTTTAAACAGTTGAGTATTTGTCCAGCGTTATGATAAAAAAAGTAACACGTTCCCTAGCTCTTCTCCCAGGTCGCACTCACGGTTGCGACCACTTTCAATTCTTCTGTGTTCCCTTTCTTATTTTCTTCCCTTTTCTTCTGGATAACCTGCTACTTGGTTGTGCCTTGATTTGTGATATGTGTAGTGGTTATTAACACCGCCGTCACCCCACCCCCGTTTCCTGGGTTCCATTTCTTCCTTTCTTTTATTTTGCTCCCTTCCTTTCTTACTGAGAACTGGGGCACGGGATGGAAAGTTTTGGTCCCTTCCATATCTCACTATATATTTTTCTCTCTCAGAACCTGGAAACTTGGCTCTAAATCAATTTTTACTCAGAACTTGAAGTTACTTTTCTTCAATTATTGATGATGTGAAGTCTCAAGGACATTCATATTCCTGATCCTGGAGGGTTTTTTGGTCATTGTTGTGTCCCTCTGGGATCTTTTATCATCTTTTCTTCCTTTCTAATATATTGATGGTGAGCCTAATGTATTGTGCTTGGATGTGTTTTCACTCATTAAAATGTTGTCATCTTGAGTCCTAATTTGGAAATTCATACCATTGTTTCTGGGAAAGTATTTGATAATTTTTTTTTTCCTTCAGGTTTTCCTGTTCTCTGTTTCTAAAACTCCATCTGGTTTGATTTTGGATCTCCTAGAATAGTGGTTTTAACATTTAAGCATGTATCAGAATTACTGGAGGAGGTAGTACATTGCTGGACCCATCCCCACAGTTTCTGATTCAGTACAATTTGCATTTATGACTTCTCACATAATGTTGATACTACTTTTCCAAGGAAAAACAGTTCTAGGCCAATTTGCTAATAGTTGTGTTTCTTAAAATCTTCCTTCAAAATACTTGGCCTTTTGGGGCACCTGGGTGGCTCAGTGGGGTAAGCATCCAACTCTTGGTTTTAGCTCAGTTCATGATCTCAGGGTCCTAAGGTGGAGCTGAGTCAGGCTCCATGCCCAGCATGGAGTCTGTCTCTCTCCCTCTGCTCTTCTCCCTGCTCATGCATGTGTGCACTCCTCCTCTCTCTCAAATAAATAAATAAAATCTTTAAAATGTAAAATAAGATATCTGGCTTTTATGCTTTCTGTTGTCTTGGGCTGGCCTGCCTTCCCCTCATGTCTGGATGGATCATTGCCTTTTAGATGGATTTACACTTCAATTTACCAGTGAGGTCTCCTCCAACCAACCTCTTTAACATGGTCCAATATACAGGTGCATTTACACTCAGCACTTCTGCCCCTGATCCCCTCTGTCTCTCCACTTGTACTTTGAGCTTTTCAGATACGTTGTAATTTGCCTATGTATGTTATATTGTTTATTTTGGGTCTCCCAGTAGAGTTTGGGATTCATAAGAATGGGACATTTTCTTTGCTTAGCTCTCTGCTGTATCCCTAGTTCCTAAAATAGTACTTGAATAGTAGTAAGCCCCCAGTAATTACTTAATGATGAATTTCTTCAAGTTTCTCTTCTAGTAGTCATATTACATTTGGAATTGTTGCATTGTGTTTTTAGTTTCCATAAGCTCTTTTTTGTAAGTGTTGCTTTATATACCGTCCTGTTTTATGTTGGATGCAGTGTATTTATGTGGACTTCAGATTTTTAGTCCTTGCATTTTTGTCCCTGCTTTCTCTCTGATTCTTCCTGGTTCTCTTTTGTTCCTATTTCTTTGTTTTTTCTCCTGGTTTACATGTGAGTGGTTTTCCACAAATATATATACATACTTGGGTGCTTTGTTATTGAAGGCTCAGGCCCTGAAGGCTGATGGGCAGTTCTGTGTAGATGGGCACGGTTTATCTGCTGGTGAGTATCAGATGGCCCATCTGTTTCATGTAGAAACACCAATAGTCAGCACGATTTTCTTTCTTTTCTTTTCTTTTCTTTTCTTTTCTTTTCTTTTCTTTTCTTTTCTTTTCTTTTCTTTTCTTT
>PITA01028604.1:0-19110 GCA_004023965.1 Spilogale gracilis | reverse complement strand
ATTGGTCTGAAGTTCTCCTTTTTGATGGGGTCTTTGTCTGGTTTGGGGATTAGAGTGATGCTGGCTTCATAGAAAGAGTCTGGAAGTTTTCCTTCCGTTTCTATTTTTTGAAAGAGCTTCAGGAGAATGGGTGTTATTTCTTCTTTGAATGTTTGGTAGAATTCCCCAGGGAATCCGTCTGGGCCTGGACTCTTGTTTTGGGGGAGGTTTTTGATCACTGCTTCGATCTCGTTACTGGATATAGGTCTATTCAGATCGTCAACGTCTTCCTCTTTCAGTCTTGGGAACTTATAGGTTTCTAGGAATGTATCCATCTCTTCTAGGTTGTTAAACTTATTGGCATATAATTGTTGATAGTAATTTTTGATGATTATTTCTATTTCCTTGGTGTTAGTCGTGATCTGTCCCCTTTCACTCATGATTGTGTTAATTTGGGTCTTCTCCCTTTTCTTTTGGGTTAGTTTGGCCAATGGTTTATGGATCTTATTGATTCTTTCAAAGAACCAGCTTCTAGTTTCGTTGATGCATTCTATTGTATCTCTAGTTTCTGATTCATTCTTCTCTGCTCTAATCTTTATTATTTCCCGCCTTATGTGGGGGGTTGGTTTAATTTTTTGTTGATTTTCCAGTTCTTTAAGGCGTAATGAGAGTTGGTGTATTCGGGATTTTTCAATTTTTTTGAGTGAGGCTTGAATGGCTATGAATTTCCTCCTTAGGACGGCCTTTGCTGTATCCCAGAGGTTTTGGATCGAAGTATCTTCATTCTAATTGGTTTCTATGAAGTGTTTCAGTTCTTCTTTGATTTCTTGGTTGATCCACATATTCCTGAGTAGGCTCATCTTTAGCTTCCAAGTGTTTGATTTTCTCCTGAACTTTTTATGGTGATTGAGTTCCAGTTTCACGGCATTGTCATCAGAGAATATGCAGGGAATAATTTCAATCTTCAGGTATTGGTTGAGCCTGATTTGTGACCTAGTATGTGGTCTATTCTGGAGAAAGTTCCATGTGCACTCGAGAAGAATGAGTATTCTGCTGTTTTGGGGTGAAATGTTCTGAATATATCTATGAGATCCAGCTGGTCCAATGTGTCATTCAAGGCTCTTGATTCTTTGCTGATTTTCTGTTTAGATGATCTGTCCATTGCTGAGAGTAGTGTGTTAAGATCTCCTACGATTAGTGTATTTGCATCAATACGATTCTTTATTTTTTTTAACAGTTGGCTTATGTAGTTGGCTGCTCCCATGTTAGGGGCATAAATATTTACAATTGTTAGATCTTCTTGATGTATAGACCCTTTAAGAATCATGTAGTGTCCTTCTGTGTCTTTGACTACAGTCTTTAGACTAAAATCCAATTTGTCTTATATGAGAATCACTACCCCAGCTTTCTTTTGGGGTCCATTGGCATGAAAGATGGTCTTCCATCCCCTCACTTTAAATCTGGAAGTGTCTTTTGATTCAAGATGAGTCTCTTGTAGACAGCATATGGATGGGTCCTGTCATTTTATCCAGTCTGCAACCCTGTGTCTTTTTATTGGAGCTTTTAGGGTATTCACATAAGGGTGATTATTGATAAATATGTTTGTATTGACATCATGTTGCCTGTGGAGTTCATGCTTCTATAAGTTACCTCTGTATATTTCTGTTTTGTGTCACTCTTGGGTTCATTTCTCCTCTAAAGAACCCCTCTTAGTATTTCTTGTAGTGCTGGCTTGGTGGTTGCATAATCTTTTAGACTTTGGGGGTCTTGGAAGCTCTTTATTTCTCCTTCCATTTTGAATGTCAACCTTGCTGGATACATTATCCTTGTTTGCATATTCTTGTCTTGTAAAGTCCTGAATATGTCTTGCCAGCCCTTTCTGGCTTGCCAGGTTTCTGTGGAAAGGTCTGACGTTATTCTGATGGTCTTCCCTCTATAGGTAAGGGATCACTTTCCCCTAGCTGCCCTTAAGACATATTCTTTGGTTTTATGATTCAAGAATTTTACTATTAGGTGCCTGGAAGGTTTTCTGGCCTCATTGATCTTGGGCGGTGTCCTCTCTACTTCTAGGACATGAAAATTTGTTTCATTCCTCAGATTTGGGAAATTTTCATCCATGATTTTTTCAACAATATTTTTGAGGCTTCTCTCTCTCTCAATTCCTTCAGGGATTCCAATAATTCTGATATTGGAGCGTTTCATGGCATCGTTCATTTCCCTTATTCTGTTTTCTTGGGATTTTAGTTGTTTGTTCCAAGACTTCTCTTGCTCCTCCTTCTTATTCCGTGTGTCTTCTAAATCACTGATACGATCTTCAGCTTCACTTACTCTGGCTGTTAGCATATTTAAATTAGATTGCATCTCATCTAAAGCCTTTCTAACCTCAGCTTTCACTTCTGTTACTATAGCTTCCACTTTGAGATTAATGTTCTTTTCTAAATTGACTATTGCTTGGACTATTGCTGCCCTGAATTCCATATCTGTCATATTGTTTATGTTCATTTCCAGTAATTCTGTGACCGAGGTTGCAGTCTCAGGGTTCTTCTGTTGGGTGTTCTTTCTCCGAGTCATTGTGGCGAGGAGTGGTTGAGGGGGTGTATGGCTAGATATATCAGCCACTATCTAGGTGGATTGGTCGTTGGAAGGTTTTGGAGCAACCAGAGTTCACCACCGAAAAGGGAGGAGAAAGAGAAAAGAAAACGGAGAGGAGGAAGCAAGAAAAGACACCCCTGCCAGAGCGGGGCCCGGTGATAGGATTTATATGGTACAAAGCTGTTACAGGGTAAAGAAAAGGGTTATCAAGGGTAAATGAAGAGATCAAATAGCAAAGTCCAACCTATATGACCCCCAAGACCAGTATTTATATAATATAAAAACAAAGACAATTACACAGATACACTGACAAACTAGAGTGGGAAGGTGAGGGCAGACACTCCTTGTGGGCAAGGAATGCGTTTTAGACGCTCCCGAGTTTGTCTTGTTGTTATTGTTGGAGGAGCCCACTTACAAAAGATTTAGGGGGCTTAGAACCGATTGTATATAGATAGGGTAGTATTGAATAGGGATGTGGGATTGACTTGAAGCTTGTATCTACATGTACACGTAAAAAAGAGAATAAAGGAAAGGGGAGAGAAGAAAGGGAAAAACGAAGGGAGCAAATAGGGAAACAAGAGGCAACAACAAAAGCAGAAAATACAGGGGTGTGTTTGAAAAAATTTCAGGGTAAAAAAGAGAAAAAAATAAAAAAATAAATAAATAAATAAAAAATAAAAAGTGTTATGGGGCATTGTATTGGGTATCACGTTGTGATAAGAAAGGGGCTAAAAATTGAAAGAAGAAAAACTGTGAGAATGTATTTTTAAGCCTAAAGTGGAAGCTTTAAAAGTAAAAATAGAAAAAAGTTTAAAAAAGTAAATGAGGTGGAAAACTGTTTCATTGAGTTGTAGGGCTTTTGGTACTTGTAGTCCATGCCAGGAGTTTAATAAATTCCCTTTCCCCCTGATTTGGGGTTTTGCATTGGAATGTTGTCCTCCTGAGCTTCTGGCTTGCTTTCTGGGGGCGGGGTGTGCTGTTCCATTTCAGTCGGTCAGAGCAAGATGTCTGCACCCAGACCTCCCTCCCAGAGAGAGCCTCTACACAGAGAGGGGCTCTTTCCAGCCTCCCAGTTGGCAGTCTGTCACAGCCGGGCTGGTGCAGAGGTTGTATTGATTTCTGCCCCCGCCCCCGCTTGTTGTTTCACTCCTGCACCTCAAAGCCACAACTCCTTTTGGATCACGCGACTTTGCGCCCTGGGATGCGCGGCCTCTCTGGTCCCACGCAAGTCTGTAAAAACGCCTTCCCTGGGGGGCGCAGCCCACAGTGTGGAGAGAAACGGGAGAGAAGGGCAGTGGCGTAAAAATAGAATCCACAAGTAGGCACAGATTTAGTTGGTGTACTTTCACAACAACTCTCTGTGAGAACTTTCAGGAGAGAACATACAGGATAACAGGACCCTGAAGGAGTAACTCAAGGTAACTTACAAGTTTGTATCAACCTCCACTCTCAAAAAAGGTGCAGAATCAATATGTGTCTTCCTTCAGTCTTTAAATAAGCTATGACCAAAACCAGAGGCAAGCAGATCCCCCACAAACTGGTTCTGCATCACTGGGATATCCTGGTATCCCCAGAGTAGTTATTTTCTGTTTGTCACACATGTAAGAACATCATTCCAGGCCTGTAAAAGATTGAAGTCCTAGATCATATTCCTACATATTTGAAATCTTTGAGTTTTAGTGTGGGTCCTGGAATTTGCCTTCTCGGGTGAGTCTAGTGAAGATAGGCTTAAGATCATACCTTGAGAAAAACTCAAAATCTCTTCTCCTCAGCAGTGTGGCCTACACTTTGGCTAAGACTTGACCTCATTGTTGGTCAAGCCTACAATCGAGGTTGGTCAGCACACTTGGTCCTGCCACTGCTAACACACCGGTATCTCTCTGGGTGTTAGAAAAACTCTCTCCCATCTGGGTAGAAGTTTACATAAAGGCTCCTTACCCAAGTAGAAATAGATTTGAACCAGGGTGTAATGTTTGGCTGGAAGAGACTACACTGTATTTCAGTTGTATGGACCCTCTGGACTGGATTAGCCTTTCAACAGAGGCTGCTGAACTGCAGGTTTCAGTCCTTCCATTATTCAAGGGCACATAAATCAAAATAAAAATGTACATCAGAAGCCAGAGTGCCAGGTTATTTTATATGCAAGATGTAATTAATCACTTGTAAAGATTGTTGTCTGTCTTTTATTTTTCAGGGACTATAGCTAGTTTTACTGGTTTTGTGTTGCCAACCATGTGTTGGGATTTCATACGACGGCATGATTTATATAATGTGAAAGATACATTTGGAGACATTCTGTATGTTCTAAATGTTTTACTAACCTGAATCCAGGAAAGCCTCAACTCTTTCTTAATATCTCTTACAGATTCTTCCTCCACTAGACAACCTCAAATTCTTTAGGATTCAATCCAAGTCAGTTTTCTCTTATCTCTGTGGTTTCCCCTCTTTGAGTAACCTCTCCATTCTCATCACTACAAGCAACATCACTATCTGATGACTTAGAAATTAATTAACTCACAATCTGGTACTAATTTGAGACCTCTTAGATGTTTGCATTTCAATATATTAAGACCAGGATGTCCAAAAATTAATTATTGACCTCTCCTTTTCAAATCCATGCCTAGTTTTTGTGCCCAATAAAAATAAAAATTTGGGTGACATTCTTGATGCTTTCCCTTCTGTTTTTCTATGTACTGTAGGGTTAAACCCTAAGGGAGAAATCACATATGTGTTTCTTTCTTTCCCTTCTGTTTCTCCACATACTGTAGAGAATACTGTGGGGTTAAACCCTAAGGGAGAAATCACATATGTGTTTATACAAAGGAAAATCCAATGCAAGGAATTAGTTACACAGGTAATAGAAGAGATGAAAAGCTAACCAGAAATTGGTGATGCAATCCAAAGATCAGCAGCAGAGCCAAGGAGGGATGTGGTGTCACTGAGGACTACAGGCTAGGAACATCTGGTAGAAGCTGGAAACAAAGTGGCTCAGTCTGGAGTTAGTTGAAGCCATGGGCAAAAATGCTACACCTGCAGAAATGTTCTATTTCCTTCTAGTCTCCAATGAGTGCCTGTGTCAGTGGAATCCACATACCATCTGGAAAGCATACCACAGGAAACCATCCGAAATGCAGAACATAAAGGAGGAATGATGAGGAAAGGATTTGAGGGTATACCACAGATATGAATATTCCTGAAATCTCCCTATAGCCTTCATCCAAGCTGACTGTATTACTCCTGCAGGCTCCGAACATGTCCCTGTCCACTTTATGATCCATACAGTAACCAAAAGAATCTTTTTTTTTCAAATATAAATTGGACCTATTTCAATTGTAACTGACCACCTTCACAACTTCCCCACCTACTTAAAGCACATCAATGACTTCCTACTCACATCAAGTTGCAAACACTTAACCATGACCTGTAAGACTAATCTAGGCTTTGCTTATATTTCCAAACTCATCTCTGACAACTATCCTTCTCACCTAATTCATTCCAGAAATGCTAGCCTCCCATTAGATTCTAGAACATGTCAAATTCTTTTTAACCTTAAAGCTTTAGAAGTCTTGCCACTGCTCTGTTATTGATTGGCTGCCTTCTTCTCATCTTTCAAAGCTGACACAGTGCCACTGCCTTAGATGGCCTTCCCAGATAACTGTTTCTAAGTAGCACCTGCCCTTCCATCCTGTCTGTTACTCTCACAGCTCTTTTCTCATTATGCTTTCGTGTTTCTTTATTTGTCCCCATCTTCCACCATCAAACTATAGGCACCATAAGATTAAGAGACAACACTATCTCAATTTCCATTATATACTCAGAATATAGCTGAATATTTGGTATCACCATTCAAAATGATTATTGAATAAAGGAATGAATGTGTGAATTTTGGGGAGACTTGAAGAGTAACTGGAAACTAAGTTTATTATTTAAGAGAAAGAAAGTGCCAACATAAAATAAAAGAAAAAATCTGCTCAGATGTCTAGCATCTGTGTTCTCCTAAATAATTATTATTATGGTACATGACAATTATAGTATTAAGGATATTAAGTATATTGTAAATACTATGGAAGGAAAATTTTCCTGATTGTGTTACAGAAATTCAATAACCATTTGTATTCTAGTGCATAATGAGTCATTGTTTTTTTGTTTGTTTGTTTTACTTCCAATAGAGTAGGGTTTCTAAAAGGTCTGATTTATTAGGTCAGAAGTGAATCTGAAATTTTGTATTTTTAGCAAGCTAGGTTGTGATCTAAATTCACAAGCTACTGGTGTGGGGGCCCACATTTTGAGTAGTAAGAGAGCCAACATGTTGATGGATTAGATTTACATGGATATATTCCAATGTCCACAC
Source organism: Spilogale gracilis (assembly GCA_004023965.1). Taxonomy (NCBI): domain Eukaryota; kingdom Metazoa; phylum Chordata; class Mammalia; order Carnivora; family Mephitidae; genus Spilogale; species Spilogale gracilis. The sequence continues at coordinate 12,188 of PITA01028604.1, read as the reverse complement.
CTTTTAGCTTCTCTGCATTCTCAGCTAGAAAGTAGAAAGAAACCACAAAATCAATAAGACGAAGCATTCAATTAGTCTAACCAGTCTCCTGGCCACATTTATTCATTGGAAATTATGGTCTCAACGTCTATTTACTCTATAACAGCATTTTCTAACAGATTTTGTAGTTCAAATTCCCATCATTAAAGCATTAACTAACTCATGTTTGAAGACTAACAATTAATGTACAAATCAATAATGCTAACCTTCATTTGTATAGTGCTTTACAGCTTCCACAGAACTTGCAGGTACATTATTATGTTTAATCCTCATGGCAAAACAAAATGCAGCCAAGGCAAGAATCATTAACTTTATACTATAGAAAAGAAGTTGATGTAGGGAGACATTAACTGTGATAATAATCAGTAATATATTCATAACTTTAAGTTTATAAATCACTTTAATATACATTAGCTCATTTGATTTGCATAATGATCCTCAAAATTAGGTAAATATCTGCATTTGGTTATTGGTCATATGTAGCTGCAATGCCCCAAAATATTTTTTTTTTACATGAGTTTGTTGTATCTGTCTCTTTAGCTACCTTTGAAGAATGTAGATTATAGGAATCTAAAAATTTGGATTGGAATCTTTGCTCTATCATTCACTTCCTGTGAAATCTTGTATAAGCGACTTAACTACTCTGAAGCCAGGTGATCTTATCTGTAAATTGGAAGAAATAATGACTTAAAAAAAAAAAAGGTTTTATTTCTTTATTGGACAGAGAGAAACACAGCTAAAGAGGGAATACAAGCGGAGGGAGTGAGAGAGGGAGAAGCAGACCTCCGGCCAAGCAGGGAGCCTGAATGTGGGGCTCGAACCCAGGATCCCGGGATCATGACCTGAGCCGAAGGCAGCCACTTAATGACTTAGCCACCCAGGCACCCCAGAAATAATAACTTATTTAGAGAAAACAATGTTCCTCCTTCCCCAGGTTTACCACTAGCTGATAACCATTCTACTCCTTAGGAAGGAATAGTTTTGAAGCAACACGTGGAAATCATCTGTCTCCACACCCCTTGTGCTATACACACCTTCATGCAGGAGGTAGAAATTGATTTATCTGATTTAACAGATAGGAAGATTCTGACACCAGTGGTCACATCCTTCTATTGGGAAGAGTTAAGTTATTAAACTAACTTCCAACTTTAAGTTATCTAAGTACCTTGGGTGAAGAACTACTAAAGCTTTCTCTTCCTGTATCTATGCATTAATGCTCCTGATCTAGTTTGAAGCTTTTCTTCTAGAAGCAGAGTTAGAGATCTGAGTAAGTAAAAATTTAGAATCTGAAGATTCTCTGAGTTCAGAGTGTAGAAGAGACAGAGTTTCTCTAGTGCATCTGTCAAGGTGTCTTTTCTGAGTATTTCATCTACCTGCAGGTGGGAAATGTGGTCCAAATTATGCAGGTAAAGTATTATACAAAGAGGCCCATTTGTAGTTGCATCATCCACTTTTGCTTTCCAATGGAAAAGCTTATAGTTTAATTCCTCTGAGACACTGTATTAAGTTCTCAATTGGTTTAGTGCTTAGAAGTAGCACGTAATTAATTATCATTTTTCAGAGAAAATCCAACTATACTTTGAAGAGCTTTTATAAGAGATAAAGATATATTGTGTTGCATTATACATAACACTCAATTAAAGGAGCTACCATTATTAGTATTCCCATCTTAACCTACTCGTTTTAATGACAATACATTTGCCTGCCAAAACAAATAAGGGAGAAGGTAAAAGATAAAGAGAAGTCAGACTATATAAGAGGTGCTTCATTATTTATGATGATGTGAGTATTGATTCTTAATTTTAGTTTAACAAATCAACAGAAAAATTTTTGAATATTATCTTTAGCTATGTTGAATAGTTTAGGATTGAGAAACTCAAACAAGTGATGTTCCCCAGGCCTTATATTTGGTAAGTGTCAATGCTAAGACTTAACGCAATAATTTCTTTTTAAATTCATATGTGTGCTCTTTTCATTTGTGACTCATTGTCTCTTAATTTCAATAATCTCATATCTCCATTGATATAAAAAATAACCAAAGTATAATGCCTAAACAAAAAAGTATGTACTTCCAAGTTATATGCTTTAAGACTTTTCTATTCATCTTTTTTTTTTTTTTTAAGAATTTATTTATTCATTTGAGAGACAGAGAGCAAAAGCAGGGGGAGAGGCAGAGAGAGGGAGAAGCAGACTCCTTGCTGAGCTGGTAGCCCAAGGTGGGGCTCAATCTGAGGACCTCGAGATCATGACTTGAGCCAAAAATGCCCAATCATCTGAGCTACCCAGGTGCCCCAGGATCTTTCTATTCATCAAATCCCATTTGTGGGTACCATGAATTTTTTTCTTTTTTATATATTTAAGTTTTCAAAATTTTTCTTACTTAATAAATTACCCACAAATTTTACTGCTTACTACAATAATTATCTATACTCGCATTTATAAATTTCATCATGAGCCAGAGATTAAATAAAAGGAAAATAACAATAAGGCTTATGACATAAGCTCAGGCCCAGAAAATTCATAAACTTCTAAGACATTCCCTAATGGGAGTTTCATCTGCTTTCCAAACAAACAAACAAACAGAAAAAACAAAAACAAAGGGGTGACCATAGGCCATTAGTACTTATGAATGTCTCTGGAGAAGTGACCAAATATCCCCCCCCACACACACAGGAGATTGGTTCCTCAACCGATTAAGGATAGAAAGGTTCTCTGAGTCAGAAATACCACTGATATCATGCAACTGAAAAAAAAAAATCCCGTTTTTAAACTTAAAAACACTAAACACTTAAAACTCTGTAAATGGGCCACAGGATTCATGAAAAAAGTAAATGGGAATAAAATTGTCCAGGATCATGCAAGGTGTGCACATTGAGTTTACATGTTATCTTTCGTTTCACTTGTGAGTATTTATATAGAAGGGTATAATGACTGTACTAGTATTATCTCAAAATATAGATATTCAATACCCTGTCACATTGACAGTCTTAATAAATACTCAGAATGTAAGCGATCTGTTAAATTCTTAAAATATCTATCTGAGGTGAGACTTGGAAGTGAATAAAGAGTAAAGGGATAAATAATCCCTTGAAGTATTATGATTATTTTCCAAAGCATTGTATAAAACCACCCATGATTAGTTAGTAAATGTCCCATTTATTTCCCTATTCCAGTTAATTTATGTAATTTAGCAAATGTTTGTTAAGTATACAGAGAATAAATGAAGATGAGCAATATACTGTTGATTTTTGAGGCCACCTACCATTTAAAATGGGAATTGGACCTTATAGCAATTTACTACAATCCAAATATTGACAACATAATAGAGATATAAATAAAGTATAATAAAATCAACCAGGAAGAGGCATGGAGAAGAGGGCAGTGCATGGAAAGAAAGCATAGAATGATTAAATAACATGAACACAATTAAGCAGACACACTTCTCAAATGTTAGACCTTTGCCCGGATTGCCCATTGAATCATGGAGTCTCATTCTTCAAAAAGTTCAAATCACAAAATCCAAGTGCTATGACCTAAATCTGCATGGGGGTTGGAATTTCCTGTAGGAACTAACACACAATATGTCACACAGTCAGAGGGGACTCACTGCTAGCTACCACTGGTAATGATGTCACTAATAGGCTATTTATATTGCAAATATTTATAATTGTAGAACACTGATTATCAAAAACTAATTAAATGCATGTACACAGTGACTTACAGAAAAAAAAAGTAGCACACAGATAAACAAAAAGAAATCTGTTAATCACATGGGATGACCTAGGAAATAGAGCAGAAAAGCATCAATGTCATGAAAGGTATAAAGCAAAGTAACGTGCTAGCTTCTGTGCAAGCATTTTCATTAAAACATGCCAGGTCTGGAAAATAGCAAGGAAATTGTTATTTTTAGGATGCAGAGAGCATATTCTCGGGTCTTAGAAAACAGTGTGAATGCAGTGGGCTTCATTGGAAAAATCCTTTACATTACATAGAAAGCAGAAGACAGAAGAGTAAAAGCTTTCCATATTTAAAAAAAAGGAGAAGAAAGAAAAAGAAAGAAAAAAAATCCTCATTTCCCCAGATTTATTTGTATTTAATCACTAATACAATGCAAACATGAATAATACTAGAAATGCCCTTATACCTTTCTTTTCAGAATAAAAATCATAATATATTCACTTTAGAAATAAATGTAAGACATGTTACTTTAAAATACTACAAAAAATTCAGAAAAATGAACTCTGATAAGGGTTGTACATGAGAAAAAATGTTTTAGGATAAAAAGATATTAATTCAAGGAGATAGTGACTTTAAATTTTCATGTTTCATAATATGCAAAATATATCATATTATTTGAAGTAGAGTGAAAAGCTATTATCTTACTTTAAAAAAGAAATGTGAAAGAAATTTAAGTTTTTAATGTCTTTCTGGTAATATTCCTATAAAAACAAGTTGAGAAGATGCATAAAATTCAATTTAAAGGAAAAAAAGAAACATATAAAGTCATCAAAAAGCTACTAAAGCAGCCAGAACTTTAAGGTCCAGGCTCCCTGAGAAAAGGAAAGGTCATTAAGATGAGTTCAATATTTGGGTGTAATTTACCTTATGGAAACTGCTGATTTATAAGGAACATAAATCCAAGAGGCTAAAAAGTGGAGCAGAGATTAGAGACAGAGAACCTCGGAACCTGGGGCAACTTTTCATCAGTCTTAGAAGGATGCAGAGACAAACCCTGGAGTTTGGAGTTTTCAAAACAACCCAGATTTGAGGCCAACACACTAGGCAGATGGAAAGTATGATAAGGAAGCTCAACATTCTGCAGCTATTTTCCTTTGAGTCATTTGACAACTTATAAAGAGCACAGAACAAGAAGCTAAGAACTGAGCAGTGATGTCTAAGAACTAGGGAAGTTGGAATAGCTTTCCACGGTTTCACCAAGCATGGGACACAATAATGAAGTCTAGGTCCCACAAAGAAAGAGCATCCCTGAAGACCATCCCTGAAATTCTAGACTTAAAGTTGGGATCCTGAAAGGAAGAGAGTACCCAGTAGGACCTCATATTATTTGTAAAACTTTCATACATAGATCAATTATTCATGCAAATACAGCAAGTGATTGTGGCAAAAATTGAAGTGTGAAGCTAACATTTACATGAAAATAGAATGAGCCAATATAATGATCTAATTTTATAAATAGAAGTTGGATGATTTATACAATAGGCTCTCAAAATTTGCCATATAACTGTAGTTATTCAAAGTGGTAATTATAGAAAAATAGGCCAATGGAATGGAAGAGAGAATTCAGAAGCAAACTCACATCTATTTAGACACTTGATATATAACAAAAGTGGCCTAATAGTACAGTGTGGATAGGATGATCTTTTCAATGAATTGTGCTGGGTCAATTGGATATATATATGGGGAAAATATGATCATTATTTATACCTCATATCACACACAAATTAATTACCAATGGATTTTTGATCAAAATACAAAGGGAATGCAATAAAGTTTCTTAAAAAATAACACAAAAGAATATCTTCATGACCTTGGGATATCAAAGATATCTTAAACAGGACATGCATACACACACACAAGCACTAAACATAAGGGGAAATTGATAAGTTGGAATGCATGAAAATTAAGAATTTATGTACTTCATGAAATGCCAGTAGAGAGTATGAAAATAAGCCACTGAGTGAGTGTAAACATTTGAATACATAAAAAAGGCAAAGGGCTTATATCAAGACATTTCACAAAAAAGCAGACAACCTGATTCAAAAAGAAATGGACAAGAAGCTTAAACAGGCACTTTGCAAAATAACTGGTAAACAGCTGAACATCTGTGTTTGCAACCACAGTAATAATCAGGAAAGTGTAAAGTAAAATTACAATGAAATACCACTACGTACTTACTGCAAGGACTGACAACATCAAGTGTTTATAAAAATGTAAGGAGGGCGCCTAGGTGGCTCAGTGGGTTAAAGCCTCTGCCTTCAGCTCAGGTCATGATCTCAGGGTCCTGGGATCTAGGCCAGCATTGGGCTCTCTGCTCAGCAGGGTGCCTGTTTTCCCCTCTCTCTCTGCCTGCCTCTCTGCCTACTTGGAATCTCTCTCTCTGTGTCAAATAAATAAATAAAATTCTTTTTAAAAAAGTAAGGAAACTGGAATTTTCAAACACTGCCTATGAAGTATAAAATGATACAGTAACTTTGGGATATATCAGTATCTACTAATGCTAAATGATATATAAACCGTATCATGCAGCAATTCAAAATTTAACAGACACACACACATACACACCAAACTACAAACACAAGAATGCTCATAACAATATTATTAACAGCCCCAAACTGGAAACAATTCAGATGCTCATCAACAATAGAATAAATAAATAAATTATACCATTTTTACACAATGCAATGCAGTACACAATGAAAATTAACAAATTACATGCAAAAACATGGATAAGTCTCATTGACATTATGTTGAACCAAGGAAATGAGGCACAGAAGAGTACACATTTTTAGATTCCGTTTATAAGAAGTTCAAAAATAAGGCCTTCAGGCAGGGCTCCATCATAGGTGATGTATGGGTAGATGTCCCAGGATACATCAACGTTAAGTCAGGACTCAGTATGTCTCTTAAAAAGCAGTGTTTTGGAGCATAAAGTGCCAGAGAGGCAATTACCAAATTTTTATATCCCCCATGAAGAAGGTATGAAAATAATTCTGGTTCTAAAATGAGATTCATGCCATGGGGCAGAACCTGAGATTTGGTCAGGAAATCACATGAATCAAATAACTGTTAGGAGGAATCAGCAGAGTTGGAGGGCACATCTAGAAATTTATTTTTAAATAATTTGGACATTCATGACACCTCAGCATCTGAACAATGGGAAATGAGGGAAATTTAGAGAATTGTACCATCCAGAAGTAACAGGTGTTTTTCTTGATAGGAGCACAGAGTATGTGTATAAAAGAGAGATGATAGCAAAGAGATGTCCTTTTACTGAACATGGTTTTCTTCCCCTGAATTCCCCAGATGCCAGCCCCATCTGTGTTTTCATTTTCAGTAGAAGTCCATATTGTAAGGCAAAAGCAGACTTCTCTGAAACAATTTATCTTCCTAAGCCAAATCCATTAAAGAGATTCTGTTTGGTGTCCAGAGAAGAGAAAGGAAGGGAGAGGGAGGGGAAGGAGCAGAGTTCTTGTAGCCCAGAAAGGACAAAATATCTATAGATTCTTTCTCTACTCCTCCTTGGTGTCCTGGGACTGTGGCCGGGGTGAAATGGCTTCCTGGTACACCTCCAGATGTTGGATTCCTGAGTCTTGGTACATTGAAACAAGAGAGCTATGTGATTTCAAGGGGACCCATGGACTATAAATGTCAACATAGCTAAGTATCTCAGAGTTTGTATATTGGTAATATTGTTTCAGTAGTGTCAACTGTGAAAAATGGAGAGCTCACTAAGTCACAGGAGAAAGGAAAGGAAATTGTACTGTTGCACTACACTTTGGAAACATTTTGGGGATGGTATTCAAACTATTCAATATCATGTATGGCATAGGCATCTCCATGTCAGACAATGACCCTGATCAATATGCATGCATAGGAGCAGCTGTAAATAAGCAGTACAGCTAAGATAGTGTTCCAGGTAAATCTCAGCCTTCACCATGTGTCTTACAAATATATGATTTATTTTATTATATGGGAAAATAGAAATGTGTTCCAATAAACATTTTATTCTTTCAAATAAACTTTAACTCTCATCTGTATATATTTTGTTCATTATACAGATAAATCCTAGGTTCATAATAATTTGGGTGAAGTAAGTCTCTGGTCATGTCATCCTGAGAAACATCATCTAAAATAACATTCTAGGGCTGCCTGGGTGGCTCAGTTGGTTAACTCCCTGAGTGACTCTTGATTTCTGCACAGGTCAGGGTTGTAAGATCTAGTCCACCCTCCCTCAGCCCCCAACAGACTCCGTGCTGGGTCTAGAGTAGAGTCTGCTTAAGATTCTCTCCTTCCCTTTCCCTCTGCCTTTCCCTCACCAGTTCCACCCTACCCTGCTCACGGAAACCCTCTCTCTTTCTCTCTCTCTCTCTCTCTCAAAAATAAAAATAAATAACTTTCCATTAAAAAGTGTATCAGAAGTGTTCTTATTAAGGCACACTGAGTTTCAGAGTTCCCAACACAGCTTTCACTAGTAGAATGCAAATCCATTTCATAGCCTGGAGGCCAAGATAGTAGAATGACATATTACTCCCACTGGACCATAGACCAGGTATATCATCAGACAGAATATCAGCCTTACTGCTCCTTTGCCCTCCCTCTGCACACACACCCCCACACACATTAAATTTGAGAAGCCCTGGTCTAAGCAGTGATATGAGCTTGGCCTACTAAAGGAATGTATGATTTAGCCACTATGCTTCCCAACTATTCCAGATTTCAACTCAATTTGAGAAGTTTAATTCAGTCTCTTGTAAGTGCATTGTAAGTCTTCCACAGAAATAACCCAAGACAAGGTCCAGTTCACTTGGGTGAAGAAGTATCATGAACTGAAGATTCACCAGCACCCACCCTCAGTGACTAAAAACTTGCATAAGCTTCAAGGATTCAAGACTACCAATGACAAAAGACAAGGCATATGTTGGGTTTGTATTAGTAACATAAAGGTAGTTTTATGTGCCCCAAATTAACATTTCCACAGGGGGTTACAAAGAAAAACCAGGTAAATAGTACAATGGATTTTTAATCAATGCAAACATGACCACCCAGTCTGTGACATACTTAAGACCTTCATTTTTTTTAATTCTACCTTTTACTTCCAGTCCCTGTTTTCAAACTCTCTAGCACTTTTAGAAGAGGAGGAAAACACTTATCCATAAGTAATGTACTAGTGAGAAATTCTGATAAAAAAAATTGCAATTCTAATTTTAGCAAAGGCTAAACAAATCGATACAGTTCTGGAATATTTACAGTTTAATATACAGATTTGGCATTTTTTTGGCATTAGAATCCTAGAAAATTGGGGTTGATTACCCTAAAGAAGAAGAAAACTGTAAAAAAAAAAAAAAGGGAAAACAAAAAGAAAATCAAATCAGAGAAGTAACTAAATGTATTAATCATCTAGGGGCATACAGGGAGAAAATAAGAAATTGATTATTCTTCAATAACAAGAGGAAATTAACACAAAATCATTTTAGTTCATGTTCTATATAGTCACATATCTAATGTTAAGGGGATATCCTATAGTACCTTCTCTTTCTATATTTTGTTATCAAATCCAAATATTATCAAAAATTATTTTTGAGAGGGTGACTGAGTGGCTCAGTTGGTGAAGCATCTGCCTTTGGCTCAGGTCCTGATCCCAGGGTCCTGGGATTGAGCCCCATATCCTGTCCCCTGCTCAGCAGGTAATCTGCTTCTCTCTCTCCTTCCACTCCTCCCCAGCTCATGCTCTCTCTGCCGCTCTGTCTTACAAGTAAGTAAAATCGTTTTTAAAAATTATTAAAAATCATAATCTTTTCAAAGATTATAAAAGAAATACCTTGTTTTTGCCAGCAATAAATATAAACATAAAACATATATTTGAATGTGGATGTCTAGAAATATAAAAAATACAGACTCCAAGCCTTCAGAGAGTGGAATCTATTAGCTCTGCCTCTTCTTCCTCCCCATCCTCTTTCTAATGTCACACTTCTTGTCTACATCATTATAACTGTCTTCTAGCTCATGTTGGCTTACAACCACCACACTCCCACAGAACCACCTACATGCATTTGCCAGAATAATTCTTTTCTATTCTAATGGTCTCATATTTCTGCTCAAAATAAATTAATACATAAAATATTCTCTTATGATTTAAGAAGACTCACATTTATTTCAATTCTCCTCTAAATTTCTTGGTTTCTAAGCAAAAATTATGGCTAACATTAATCATTAGCATTTATTAATTGCTTACTCTGTATTAGGCACTATGCTAAGTACTTCATATGCATTATACTAAGCAGTGCTCCTTAGAACCCACTGAGGTTTTCTGGAGAACTATCACAGATAGATTGTGGAAAACATATGTCCAAGATGGAGAAGTTGCTTTCACCTGGGCTGCTGAATGATTTCATAAAGCAAAGCCCGCTTGCTACCTTGTTCAATGAGTAAAAAACAAACTTCTATTTATTTCAACCATTACATTTTTGCATTTATTTATTTCAGCATACCCTAACTAATACAGATAGGTACCTTTCATTATTCCCTTTTACTACAGAGGAGGAAATGGAGTCTGAAAGAATTTCCTCACCATTTCACAGTGAGTTGGAGGTAGAACTCAGATTGAACTGAGGTTGACTAAGTCTACAGCAACTGTTCTTAAACATCACACCACTGAGTTCCAAAGCTGTGAGGCTCCCCACAGAGTCCAAACTCTTATCTGACATTCATGATCTACATTATTTATTTAATCCCAATCTCACTCTCCAGCATTGTTATTTTCCTGGCTTTTTGCCTTTGATGTTTTCCACCTGCAATTCCTTTTCTGTCATTGAAATATTACCTGTTTCTCAAGGATCTGTTCGCATGTTGCTACCTCACTGGCTGATCTGGCACCTAGCCAGCACTCTCAACAGCTGCCTTTTAGCTATTTTAGACTACATGACTATTTGTCTTGCTTTTAATTTATTTCAAATGATCACCTCCTTATTAAATTATGAAGGATTTTTTAAAGATTTGATTTATTTATTTGAGAAAGCGAGAACATGAGCTGGCGGAGGGGAAGAGAGACAGGTTCCAGCAGATTCCCCACTGAAATGGAGCCCAGTGCATGGCTCTATCTCACAACCCTGAGATCATGACCTGAGCCAAAACCACGAGTCAGATGCTTAACTCTCTGAACCACCCAGGTGCCCCGTGAAGGATATTTTTTTCGTTTCCTTTCTGTGAAAGGTAATCCTATGTTCTCTCCATAGACATTCCCTCTTCTTTTTTAATATCAAAGCTACAATTTTTATCAAGGGCCAGAATGCTTACTCCAGAAAAAGAAAAGGTGGTAAAGCCATGATAATCTTCTAAACCAGTTATAGTTACTCTTTACCATTTTTCAACTTCTCACCCTCCCAGATTTCCTTGCAGCTAAGAGTATCCAACTGACATGGTTCTAGCTAAAGAAAATAAGGAAAGGTCGTCTAGGAAAGCAGACTTGTTTCTTCCAGAGAGGATTTTCCTCCTGACTAAAAAAAGAGACAGATCAAGGAAGTTACTATGTTCCCTTCTTTGTGATTTGGAGCCAGATGTGTGAGGATATGCTATTTACAGTTGTAAAAGCTTTCCCAAAACCGCAAGGCGACCAGGCTAAGGACCAAAATCCACAATTCTTGGGTTAATAGGACAGAAATATGAAAAGGATCTGATCCTTTATAACATTCTTGAGCTCCCATGTCAATTCAGACTTCTTTCCTATGCATTCTTTTTATGTGAAGTAACTGTCTTTATGAGCCATTACCAGCCATAGAAAGCTAAAATTATCCAGATACAAAATTACATCTGAGTGTGCCTGAGTGCCCCAGTCAGTTAAGTGACTCTGTTGTACTCAGGTCATGATCTCAGGGTTCTGGGATCAAGCCCCATGTTGAGCTCTCCTCAGCTCATGTTCTGTCCCTATCCATCTCTCTCCAAAAAATAAATAAAATATTTAAAAAACAAAATCACACCTGGAACAGTGACTGTGGTCACAAGACTGGCCATATTCCAGTTCTCCTCCTTCCAAGCTCATCTATTTTGCAGTTAGGCACATCGCCATGAAACTTACATTGGTTTCCAAAATGTGAGCAGAAAGTATGCAGTTTATCTCCAATAGAAGTTTTAAGAAGCATCATATACATGGGGTACCTGGGTGGCTCAGTGGGTTAAGCATCTAACTCTTGATTTCAGCTCCTGTTGTGGTCTCAGGATCTTGAGATTGTGCTCTGCTACTATGGGCTCTGCACTCAGTGCAGCGTTGGCTTGTCCCCTCTCCCTCTGTTCTTCCCCTTGGTTGCACTCTCTCCCAAGAAAGAAAGAGAAAGAAAGAAAGAAAGAAAGAAAGAAAGAAAGAAAGAAAGAAAGAAAGAAAGAAAGAAAGAAAGAAAGAAAGAAAGAAAGAAAGA
>PITA01028603.1:0-19130 GCA_004023965.1 Spilogale gracilis | reverse complement strand
ATGTGTCACCTCTATGTTTAATGCTATTGATGTTCAGATTAAAGACTTTTAGGGAGTTGATGATTTAGTCGGGGATAGAGAAATAAATTGATATACATGCACTGTGTAAGCTCTATTTACTGTATCCTGCAGGACTGGAGAAGAGGGGATCAATGATTCTGTCAGATTGTCAGAGAAGGTTTCCCAGATGAACTAGCAATTGAATTGAGTTGTAAAAATGGAGGGTATGAGATAAAAGGGGAAAAAATGGCTGCCTATGGAAGAGTTTTAAGTGAGAGAGAGCCTGGTGTTTTTGGGAACTCAAGTGGCTTAGTTGGCTTAAGTTGAGGAGGGATAGGAGAGTGGGGAGATTGGCAGGAGCCAGATCTTCAAAGGATTTATATATCATTTTTAAAAAGTAGGGCTTTGTTCTGAAAGTGATAAAGAGCCACTAAAACATGGACTGGGTTTATGTTTCAGTGAGATCATTCTGGCAGTGGTGTGGAGCATATATTGGAAGAATGAAATGAGTTAGACCAATAAAGAAGCTTCTGGAAAGAAGTGATGAGAACATTAATTAAGTCTGAAGGTCAGGAGGGGAGACTTTCATTAGCAATTTAGGAGATAGAAGAACCAGGTCTTGATGACTAAGTATGGATAGTGGGGTTGAAGTTTTTTTGTTTTGTTTTGTTTTTAAGATTTTATCCATTTATTTATGATGAGAGAGAAGCAGAGGGAGAAGCAGGCTTCCCACAGAGCAGGGAGCCCGATACGGGACTCGATCCCAGGACGCTGGGATCATGACCTGAGCCGAGGGCAGATGCCTTACTGACTGAGCCACTCAGGCACCTGAGGTTGAAGTTTTGAATGGTGTTTGATTTAAGAGATGAATGACTAAATAGGTAGTGAATCTGGTTATATTGGGGAGGTGGAGAAGGGAAATGGGTTATATTGATATTTTTGCATGCTTGAAAAAGAAAAATCAAAATGCCCCGGTTTAGGTCAGTTTTGATTCTCTCATTCCCACTCATAGTCATACTACTTCTGATTAGTGTCAGTTAAGGAACATTTCTCTCTTTACTGAAATATAAAATCCTGTGGTTAAGCCATGTTTATATTTTTGGTTAGAGAGCCAAATTCTCTAAATCTTATTTCATTGTTATATTTTAATTTTGACTTTTCAAGAATTGTATATATTGCTCTAAAATCCTGAAGTCCAGTTTTACAAATGTAGTCTATTTATTTATTAATGTCTTAATGAAGATCACATCTTTTAAAACATTATTTCTACACTGGCAGAGATCAAAACACACATGATTGACAGTTCTGAAAACTGAAGAGTTTCAAAACAAGCATGATTGGCAGTTCTAAGGTAACTAGCACGTGCACTGAATATTATTTGTACTTTTGTTTGACACTAAGGTGGAAAAAAAACGAGCTAATTTCCCAGTCTTTGTTTCTATTTCAAGTTGTATCATATATAAGGTCAAATAAAGAATGGGACGGATATTGAGTGTTTCAGAGACTGAAGTTTTCAAGGTGTGTTGGTGGGGGGAAAGAGAAAGTAAGAATTTGAATTAAATGGTTCTTTTTATTCCAGAGGACATGGTACACAGTTAAAATGTATGAATGTTTTGAAATACATTTGTGATTGAAAATCATTCTATCCTATTTTCTTAACAGAGCTCTGCTTATTTCTTCAGGATAAAAGAGCATCTATTATATTTAACTTTTTATTAAGAAGCCTAAGAATAAGGGTGCCTGGGTGGCTCAGTCATTGAGCGTCTGCCTTCGGCTCAGGTTGTGATTCTGGGGCCCTGGGATCGAGCCCTGTGTTGGGCTCCCTGCTCAGCAGGGGCCTGCTTCTCCCTCTCCTACTCCCCCTGCTTGTGTTCCCTTTCTCACTATGTCTCTCTCTGTCAAATAAATAAAATCTTGAAAGAAAGAAGCCTAAGATTATGTGTAAATTATAAAATATGATCCCAGAAGAGTCCTATGTTCACGAAACACATCTAGTCAGGCTTTTGAGTAGCATTAGACTTAAAAACAACAACGAAACCAAGCTCACAGATAAAGAGAACACATTGGTTTTTGCCAGAAGCAGGGGGTAGGGGGGCAAAATGAGTGATGGGGGTCAAAGGTACAGATTTCAATATGATGTATTGCATGGTGACTATAGTTAATGATGCTGTATTGCATATTTGAAAGTTGCTAAGAGGAGATCTTTAAAGTTTTTATCACAAGAAAAGAATTCTTGCATAACTATGTATGCAATGTATGGTGACAACATTAACTAGACTTACTGTGGTGATCATTTCACAATATATATGAATATCAAATCATTATGTTGTACACCTAAAGTTAATATGTTATATATGTCAGTTATACCTCAGTTAAAAAATGTTTTTTAATGGAGTGCATTAGAGGTTTTTTCCCTCCCCCGCCAGATATATGGCATAGCAGTGTTCTGTTGGATTGATTTGTTCAGTTAGATTCTATTTTGATTGATGCACAAAATTGACTTGCTTCGTATAGCATATTCACATATGTATAGCTGTATTAGCCCAGAGGTTGTGTAAATTTATATGTCTAATAAGTTCGCCATAATGCCTTCCCAGGACTGTAAAGGTTAAAAGTGAATCTGGAAGCTACTATGGTGGCTGCTTGTTAAGGAATGCAAGCAATTAAGTGTTCTCACAAAAGCTTTGAAGTTAATATCTTAATAGGATGAAGAGGAGAAAATGTCAAGGCTGCACTCCCTACAATTGGTTCAGGCTGTAGTTCTATTGACTTAAGAATAGACTTTAGAAAAATTAAAAGCTATTTTCAGTAGAAAGTGCGAGTTCTACTTTAGTTTGTAGAATTTTTTAGTAATTTAGATCGCCACTTTATAACATGTTGAAACTCTCAGGGACCTGGGATTTCAGTATGTATTCTGTAATTTGTGGTTAATAATAAGAACAATAATAGAGCACTCTATGCTAGCACATTACCGAATTTTATGTGTATTATGTTCTTTAATCTTTTTGTTTCTGTATGGTAGATGCTTTTAGAATCTTCATTTAAAAAAACACAGAAGAAACAAAGGCTACATAGATTCTAACTCATTTCCCCAAGGGTAGCAGCTAATAAGTAAATAGACCTGAGACAATGCAGCTCCATATTATTAACCACTACTTTATACTGATCAAACACACTTCCCGGGTGTGTGTGTGTGTGTGTGTGTGTGTGTGTGTGTGTGTGTGATGTGTGTTTGTGTGTATGATTTGTTCATTTTTTCAGCAAATAGTTATTGAGTATCTTAATTACACTGTGCTGAATGCAGTTTAAATGAACTGTGTGAAGTCTTTAGGAGGAAGGGTACATAGAGCACAGTAACACAGAGGAAAACAGGGATAAATGCCTACGTGAGTGATGTGGTCAACCACAGAAATCAGAAGAGAAGCTGGAGAAATAAAGGTTGAAATGGTTTCATTAAAAAAAAAAGGGCCTCCTCAAAGAGAGGAAATAGCTAGATTTTGAAGGAGGGGGAGGGGTGTTAGGAGATGGATATTAAGAGGACATCTGTGAGGGGAAAGCATGAGTGAAGGCATGGAATTGAGAATGAACTTGGTGAAATCGTGTTAGTTTTCTCTACCTGTGTAACAGGTTACTCCAAAACTGAGTGGCTTAAAACAATAAAAATTTATTCTGTCACACAGTTGCTGTGGGTCAGGAATCCAGGAGTCCTGTAGTTGAACAGTTATGGCTCAGAGTTTCTCATGAAGTTAGAGAAGATACTGGCTAGGGCTGCAGTCAACCGAAGGCTAGACTGAGGCTGAGGATATGATTCCGAGGTGGCTCCCTCATGTGCCTGGCCAGTTAGTGCTGACTATGCACAGAGGCCTTCGTTTCTCATCACACGGACCTTTCCTTTGGGCTGCTTGAGTGTCTTCACAACATAGTAGTTAGCTTCCCCCAGAGTGAATAATTTAAGAAAGGCTGAGGTGGTTGTGATACCTCTTTTAACCTAGTCATGCACCATCACTACGGCATTATTCTGTTCATTAGAAGCAAATCAGTAAACCTAGCCCATACTCAAGGGGAAGGGAACTAGTCTAGTCTCTGCCTTGCAGAGGGAATTGCGTACAAAATGTGTACGTATTTTAAACCACCACAGTGGTTAAGAGCCCATGGCTTAGTGAAGTTTTAGAGGGGTAATGAAATACTTGCTTTGCTAGACAGGTAAGCATCCTTACAGAAAACTCTGAATTTCAGGGGCGCCTGGGTGGCTCAGTAGGCTAAGTGTCTGCCTTCAGCATAGGTTGTGATCCTGGGATCCTAGGATCGAGCCCTTTGTCGGGCTCCCTGCTCAGCCTCAGCATGGAGTGTGCTTCTCCCACTCCCTCTGCCTGCTATTCCTCCTGCTTATGCACTCTCTCTCTCTCTCTGTCTCTCTCTGTCTCTCTCTCTCTCTCTCTGTGTCAATAAAAAATTCTTAAAAAAAAGAAGAAGAAAGAAAGAAAACCCCGAATTTCAGGCTCAGAACGTAGGACACTGGAAACACAGCAGAGTGGCATTTGGAGGTGGTATTTTGTGTGATGACACCCGCACTGAGGCGTGAGATGGAACGGACACAGCAAGGCCTGTTCTGAGACTGTCACAGTAGTGGCTGGCACAGAGTGAGGAGAGATGGGAAAGGAAAGCTAGGAGGAACTGTTCACAGAAATGCTTCAGGTTTCTAGCCTGAGGGACTAGACAAATAGAGGTCACAGCAAGAGGAAGTTGGGCAGAGTTGCTGTTCATAGGGCAGGACCTGGGGCCCTGTTTTAGACATGTTGTGGTTTTTCTGTAGATATTTGGCCCTGTGGGATTGGATTGATGAAAACATTATGCTATAGACTAGGAGTAGACCTGGAATTAGCAAGTTCGTATTGGACTGTAAATTTCTTTATCTTCCACTTTTATCAGCAAAAACAAAATAAAAAAACAAAAAACAAAAAAACAAAGGCAACAGCATCAGTGCACGTTTGTGTTTGCACCATATTAAGGGACAGGGACTGACTTGAAGAAACCTTGCAGTGTTCAGGTACAGGCATTCTTTTAGAACTGAAATACCTTTATTTCTAAAAGTGGAATATAGATATAGCAGTAACAGGTGAGATCCTGGAGAAGTAGCGTAACCTTGCTTGTGTATTCAGTAGAGGTTCGTATTACTCAGCTTTGACCAGAGTTCTCAAAATTCTTTCAATCACATTTGGTAGATTTCTTACTACTTTACCTTCTTCACTCTTGGGCCTCTTGTTCCTCTCCTCCACCTCCTTAGCAGATAACCTTATCTCCTTCTTTATTGAAATCAAATTCATACATTAGTTTAATCCATATGAAACTGCTATTTTTTAAGTTAAAACATTGACTTTTCTGATTCAGCTTAAAATCCCTGTATTTCCTATTCTTGACCTTAAATCATCTTTTCTAGAGAATTTGAGAAAATTTGAAACAATTTTACCTTGTTTCCCCTGCACACTATTGTTCTATTCTTCCCTGTGCTCCAAATTGCCCCTGTTTTCCAGATTTCCATTCATATCTCAGGTCAGCCCATCTGGCTTGCCCTCACCATCCCACTAACTGAAAACACCCTTTTCAATTTGGCATCTGCCCAACCATTTACTCAAGCTCTCTCGTGTTCCACACCAATGAATGGCTCTTCCCTTTTCTGAAACTGTCATAGACCTTCTCATTCTTGGCGTTCCTTCTATTTCCCTGTTCTTTTTATACCTTTCTCTAAAAATGCTTTATAAAATCTTAGGGAAGAAGGATGGTAAGGAGGAGATAGAGTAGTTTTGGGCATGTGCAGGGAAGTTGAGCAGGGCAAATATCAGGAAGAACATAGGAGTGGAGGGCAAGAGGCCTTGGTTCTAATTCTACATTATCCTTGAATGTGCCCATGGGTGACCCTTATAAATGTATCCCTTTTCCTTTTACTTTAATTGTGAGTAAATTAGGAATTCAGGTTCAACATAGTCCTATACTTGAAAATACAGTGCTTTGTTTTTAGCTTATTTTAATTCTTAAGGAAAGATTTTTCCATAAATCTACTACAGTTAAATTTCTTTTAAATTTTTAATTCAGAACCATAATTTTGGGACACATGGGTGGTTCAGTGGGTTAAAGCCTCTGTCTTTGGCTCAGGTCATGATCTCAGGGTCCTGGGATCAAGGCGCACGTCAACGGGCTCTCTGCTCAGCAGGGAGCCTGTTTCCTCCATTCTCTCTGCCTACGTAAGATCTCTCTCTCTGTCAAATAAAATAAATAAATAAATAAATAAATAAATAAATAAATAAATAAATACCTTAATTTTGGACCTAAAATAGACTACTTTGTGTTCTTTTTTAAAATGCAAATTAATATTAAATAGGTATAATTAAATCCTTAATGAGTGCTGATTGAGCACATTATAATGTTCATGTGGATTGTATGCTACTGACTGTTTCTTTTTTGAATTTATTAAGCAACAACTCTTTCCTTAAAAACATTTTTTCTTTATATACAGTACTTTTTTTTGAAAATAGAATTATCAGTTACTTATTATGGCATGTAGTGGAGAGAACTATCCCCCTCTTTCCACGTGGAATATATGATTTGAAGTTATTTGACTTCGGGAATATATTGCTGTGAGTGTATATATCCCAAACTCAGCATTTTTGTTTGGGTTAAACTTACCTCAGAACTTTTGTTTTACTCACCATCCATTTTGTTTTGGCCTTTACACTACATTTACTTTTTATTTACTGGGATGATATGATGTGCCATACTGGTTTTGAAAGTTAACAGCTAAACAGAAACTCTTTAAATCTTACAATCTAATCCATAAACTAAGTATCTTTTCCTAATTGCAAGTACAAATATTTTAGCCTGCCTGTTTCCTGAGTGTAATTTTTTTTTAAAAGATTTTTATTTGACAGAGAGAAACTCGGCTAGAGAGGGAACACAAGCAGAGGGAGCAAGAGAGGAAGAAGCAGGCTCCCTGCCGAGCAGGGAGCCCTATGAGGGGCTTGATCCTGGGACTCCGGGATCATGACGTTAGCCAAAGGCAGATGTTTAATGACTGAGCCACCCAGACGCCCCCTGAGTGTAATTTTTTAAGGAACTTTAATTTTGAATTTAACTTGTTTTTCAAATACTCTACTTTCATCATGAATTTTTTAAGTTGTTTCATTTGTTTCACGGAAGGAAAAATTTGAAGTTTGAAGGAAAATGTTCCAGAATTAAAACTTAGCATATTGCTAATTTGTGATATAAGTTCAATATATGTTAGTAATGAATGGTGATGGTGGTGGTGGTGATGATGACTAATTATAGCAGCAGCCACTTCCTGATTTTTAGAACTGCTAGAAATTCTCTCTTCAAAGGAATCTTAAGTCACTTTAAGAAAAACATGGGCACCTGGGTGGCTCAGTGGGTTAAGCCTCTGCCTTCAGCTCTGGTCATGATCTCAGAGTCCTGGGATCGAGGCCCACATCAGGCTCTCTGCCCCTCAGGCCTACTTGTCTCTTGGCCTACTTGTTATCTCTCTCTCTCTGTGTCAAATAAATAAAATAAAATCTTTAAAAAAAAAAGAAAAATGTATGCTGTATGTTTTGGTAAAAATAATTTTGAAGTGTCTGGCATACTGCCTTGCAGATTATAAATTTGTCATAAATATTAAGCATTTAGCTAACAGTAGGGTGTTGTGATACTGGTTGAGATGTATTGTTTTTAGTTTTCCATTGGTGTTACAAAGGAACAGAATTATATTCATCGAGGAGGTATAAGTATCCCTATTTAAGTAAAGTAACAAGAACTGTGAAGAAAAAGAAAAGTAATGTGAAATTCAATGAGAATTAATTATTTTCCAGAATTAGAAATTAACAGATGTCAGTTCTTATCTTCAGAGTTGTCAGGTATTATCATAATCATTATAACCAACAATTATCAACTGTAAGCTCTTGCCATGTTTAGTCACTTCTAAGTGTCATTGTAGTTTAAGCGTATTGGCCTTGAAATAAGAATTCCTGCACTTGAATCCTGGCCATATTACTTACTAATTATGTGATCCTGAGCAAGTTGCTTAACTCTTTAGAGTCTCAATTTTCTTTTCTTTAAAATGGGTGAATGAATTGATAGGACTTCCCTCCAACAGTTGGTCTGAGAACTAAATGAGGTTTTCCTCGTCATCATCATCATCAATAGCAGCTGACATTATTGACCTTTTCTATATATCAGACAGATACTATACATATGTATATTACTGTCATTATACCTACATTATATATGAGGAAAGCAAGCCTCAGACTTTCCAGATCCCTTGGATTTGTGTCAGCTGCACATAGCAGAAAACCTGACAGCCGTGGCTTACGCATATGGAGGCTTACTTTCCTTGTGTGAGAATTCTGGATGTTGATGGCTTTGGGGGTTGCTTCAGCGACTTGACCGCATCAGCACCGGCTCCAGGCTTCTTGAGTCCTGGGTGCAGTAAGGCTGGTGGATAACCTATCTGTATTCAAGAGAAGGAAGAGAATGGGGCTGGCCTGTTAGCTTCTCTGTCATTTTTTGTCAGGAAAGCAAAAGCTTTTTTAGACATCTCTTCCAGACTTCAGCCAACCTCTCTTTGATCAGACCTGTGTAAGTGGGCCCCTCCCTAGCTGCAGGGAAAGCTCTGAAAACAGGCATTTACTCTTTTTGTAGTGCAGTGCTGCCCGGCAGAAGGGGGGAGGAGTAAGTCTCCTGTTACCAAAGCGATGGGCTCTGGCCTTTGCTTGAGCTCCAGCTGTTGAGTGGCCAAACGGGCTGTAGGGCAAGCACTTCAGAGGCCTGTTTCTCCACTTCTGCCCCTCAAAAAAAATCAAGAAACCCATGTGACAAACATTCAAATAAACATTACCCAGCATCTACATAGGTATAGGTTTTCTTCTTAAAATTTTGTATTTTTCAGAACAAAAATTATTTACCTTTTTAAGCTGGCTGCATTTTGAAGTTACAGGTTACGTGTCTCTCCCTATCTTCAAATAAAAATACAAACAAAACAAAAATTAATGACCAAATGCTTTGTATATTAGAAATAACTACTACAATATGTTTGTTTCAGGGAATTTCTGATAACATTTTCAACTTTCTATGGTAAAAAAAAAACCCGTAACATGTAATTAAAGTAATAAGTTTGCCTCTTTCCATTCTAATTGTTATGTTTTAACTCATGGTAAATGAGTTTGTTCTATGCTCATTTCCTACGGGGTGGTTATCCACTGATTTCATTTTCTGGAAAATAAAATTATGTCACAATTCTTGGAAACTGCATATTTATTTATTTTTTTGTTCTGTTTTTTCAGAAATGGGGGTGGGGTGAAGAGTGGGTGAAATTAAGGTCATGATTCAAATTCTGTATTTGGTCCTCAGAGACGTAACCATTGCTTACTCTCTTACTTTTCTTGTTTATATTTGAACTAAATTACACTGAATTTTGTAGAGGAAAAAGGGATAAGATAGAGTAACATTTTGAGCTAGGCAATATCATCCACATTTTGTAGGCAAGGGGACTGAGGCCTAGAGAAATAAGAAACTTAGGCTAAGTCAATAAGCTAGTTCAGAGAGGAGTTTGGATTGGAGCTGGACCTGTGCCACAGCTCATTGTGAGCCTGAAATCCTGAACAGTCTCCACTTAAGACAGATCTTTCTGTTCCTTTTAAAATAGTTGACATGTTTATCAAATACAGTATACCTCTGTGTAACCCTTTTTACATTTCAACAATTTTTTGTGCAGTAATCTTTTGTAAAATAATTAAGGAACATAATTAACTGTTAAGTTGTAGTGTATCTTAGGCCACAATTTTCTGATTCTTTTCTACCAAATCATTTTATCAGAGATGTTATCAAGTAATACTTAGCTACGTTAAGCTAAATTCAGCCACACCGTTGTCAACCATGAACTGTCATTAACTAGTAAAACAGATGGACTGTTGCTGTTTGACCTTTCTAGTCTGAATTTCAAAATAAGTCTTTTCAACTAATGGCATTGTGATATGTCTATCTACAGTTCTGTCTGTAGAGCTTTATTTTCAAGTTCTTTTTTTTTAAATTGGATAATTAACTAAGCAAAAATATTTGTAGTTGCATTTTTACAAGAAAAAGAAAGTTTAAAAAAGTATTTATACATTTATCATTATAAATATCATTAAATACAAAACTATATTCTTTTACATTAAAATTTTATGTCTTATGAAAATGCATTAGTTTTAATTTATGCAAGCTTTTGTTCTAATCTTTTTGTAAATTGTCAGTTTCTTTACTTTGGTTATTTACCTGTTGGGATTATAGTGTCTTCCTGGTAAATATATGTGAGCTTGAGTTTTTTAAGATTTTATTTATCTATGTATTTGAGAGAGAGAGAGAGCAGCAGGAGGAGCAAAGGAGGAGGGAGAGGGAGGAGGAAAGAATCTCAAGGAGACTGTGTTGAGCATGGAGCCGACTCAGGACTTGGTCTCACAACTCTGAGGTTGTGGGCTGAGCCCCAATCAGGGGTTGGCAGCCTAACAGATTGTGTCATCCAGGCACCCTTCATCTTTTCTGTTTATTATAGAAGTAATTGACGCTTCTTGCAAAATACACATTAAGATAAAGTAATGGAAGAAAACAAAGATCACCTTGTGAAAACATTTTAATATCTATATAACAAAGTTCACAACAAAAAAATCTTATTTTTGCATACCATTTATTAACTACTTTCCCCCAATAGATCTGTAAATATGCCATAAACAAAATTGTTAAAGGCTATATAGGTTTTCATTATTATAAATTATTTAACTAGCCCCCTATCTGTATATGTTGATGTTGTTTTCAGTTTTTACTGTTTTCATAAACAGCACTTACGTGACAATTCTGTTCATAAATCTTGGTATCATCTGATTTTTTTTGGATTAAATTCTTTCGAATACAGAACTAGAAAGGATATACATTATTTTAAAAACTATGCATATTTCCAATTTGCCACAAAGTACCTATTTCTCTTTTTAATACTAGATACTATTTTATTTTTTATGTTTGTCAGTCTAACACAAAAAATATTACGTCATTGTTTTAATTTGCATTTTTGAGGCAATGATGAACATCTTGCCATTTTTTAATTCTGAAATGAATTTTATATTCTGGTTTCATTAAGTCATTCCAGTTGTTCATAATTTCTTGGATTTATTACTTTATTAATTTATACCCTTTTTTGTAATGATTGAAACTATTTACTTTCAGTTTATCTTTGGTTACTTTTGCCTTACAAAGTTTTTCTTTTATTATAGAATTCATTTTATGTATTTTTTTCTTTTACAGTTCCTAGTTTGGTTGTCATACTTAGAGCATTGCCCTCAGGGAAATATTGGCATGTTTCCTTCTAGTATTTTATAATTTTATATTTGCAGTTTTTAATTTATTTTAAACTGTTTGAAACGTATTTTGTGGTAAGTCATCTACTGCCTCAGCCTATCATAATAATCACAAATATTCACTGAACTCTTATTACCTTCTTTCATTGTTCCTGAAATACACATTTCATTGCATGTTATTTGTCCTTGAAGTCAGTGTTTAGCCAGGGGACACTTGGGACATAGTTGTCGTTGCCTGCCCGTAGGCAAAGTTCATCTGGACTATAATACATGTTTCTACCTGCTACCTGAATGCAGATTGTTTCTTTGAAACCGTTTGTATGCTAAGATGGCATTAAGTGAGGAAGCAATTATCATTTCATGAAACTGAAAATCTTCAGGTTTTTTTTTTTTTTTAAGATTTCATGCACTCTTTTGAGAGAGAGAGCACGCAGATGCGCAGGAGCAGGGGGAAGAGCAGGAGAAGGGACAAGGGAGAAACAGACTCCCCGCTGAGCAGGGAGCCCAATTCCAGGACTCCAGGATCTTGACCTGAGCAGAAAGCAGATGTGTAATGGACCAAGCTACCCAGACGCCCCTAAAATCTTCAGATTTCTTTTGGTTAGTGAAAGCAGGTACTAAGGTAGGTCTTTGGTAAAAGTGAAGTGGTATGAGGCAAATTTTTGCATAGTGTAGTGGGGGGAAGCCTGTTACCATTTTGTTTTTGTTTTTTTGAGATACTGCCCTTGATGAACTGTGTATCACATATATTGGGTCATTCTCTGCCTTTTTTAAAAGTAAAATAATATAGGAAATATTAAAATGCAGTATATAAAGAGCAAAACTGTTAATTTTGGGAAATTTATTTCAGTTGTGTGAATATGTGTATGGAAAGGGATCTCTGTGAGGGAGCTGGGTAATGATATAAACCATTGCTTACTTGGGTAGCCACCCTTGTTCAGAGATTGTAATGATGAGGCCAAAGGCAATCATGGAAGACTGTAACCACTACTGACAAGAAAGGACAAATGGCTGGTTCTGGAATGTGATGAGGGTTCATATGTCTGTGTACCAGCTGCCGGTATCTTCTGAGGATCTTCACCGTCTCTTTCTGCTCTGTCACCCTTCCTCTTGGCCATCTCCCTGCCTGTTGCTGTTACCAAAGCTCTGGACTGTGCTTGGCAGAAACACCAGTGGGGGTTAGTGATGCTTGACCCAAGTATCCTCCACTCTCTGCTTCATACTTAGTACTCCTAGAAGCTAACTTGCCCTAGCCTTCCTGAAGCACAACCAGTACATAGAAGCAAAAGCCCCTTACTGTCCAGAATATATAGTTTATAGCAAAGTTTATAAAGCTGTTGTTCCCAAATTGCTTACCACAAATCCTCTGGGACAATAACTACTATCTTTACAAAATAGTTGTAGAAGCTAGCTTTCATTTTTTCTTTATTTCTTTTTTTTTTTTTTTTTTAAGATTTTTTGATTTATTTGAGAGAGAGAGAGTGAGCAAGAGAGGGAGAGAAGGAGCAGGGGGAGGGGAGTGGGAGAGGGATAAGCAGACTTCCTGCCGAGCAGGAATGGCTGGATCCCAAGACCCTGGAATCATGACCTGAGCTGAAGGCAGACACTCAACGGACTGAGCTACCCAGGCGCCCTGCTAGCTTTCATTTTCTTTTCCAAATCAGCGTGTTGCATTTACTCTGCCCTGTTGAGCACCCATCAGTTTTCCCTCTTAAAGATAGTTTTTTTCTTTTAATGAATGAAAGTATGTAGATATTAACCAATTAGATAAATTCTAATTTAGTTTTGAGAAAATTTACTTTGTTTTTTTATTCATGTTTAAGATTTTCCAATATTTTAGAATGTTTGACATATGTCTATAGCCCATGTAGAATATTTTCATATGGCTTAATAGTAAAGGGAATATTTACTACATGGTAACCCTTTTAAAGCTATCTTTCTGTCTGAACTCTGCATCTGAATTTCATGTACTAACAGCATGTGTGTGTGTGTATTTTGATTTTAAAGATTTTTATTTATGTGTTTATGAGAGAGAACATGAGAAGGAGGAGGGTCAGAAGGAGAGGCAGACTCCCTCAGGAGCAGGGAGCCCGAGGCAAGACTTGATCCTGAAACTCCAGAATCATGACCTGAGCCGAAGGTAGTTGCTTACCCAACTGAGCCATCCAGGGGCCCAATAGTGTGTGGTTTTTATTTTTATTTTTTTAGTGTGTGGTTTTTTAAAAAAAACATTTATCAATACTTATTTTTTTTAGTAACCTATTAACAGAAAATAAGGAGCTTGTATTTATGTTTATGAGTTTTTAAAATATTTTATTTTAATAACTCAATACCCAGTGTGGGACCCGAGCTTAACAACCCCCACCTGAAGAGTTGCATGCTGTACAAACTGAGCTAGCCAGGCACCCCTGTTGTGATTCTAAAAGCAAGAGCTTTTTGAATGGTGGCAATGTAAAGTGGTTCAGCCACTGTTGAAAATAGATTGGCAGTCCTTAAATACTTAAACAGAGTTACCATAGGACCTGGCAATCCCACTCCTAGGTATATAGCAACAGACAAAACAAGGCTATTCATAGTAGCCAAAAGGTGGAAACAACCCAAATGTCTACCAGCTGATGAACTGAGATACACACACACACAGACACACACACACAGACACACACACACACACACACACACACACATCGATCCATAAAATAGAATATTATTCAGTCATAAAAAGTAATAAGGTACTGATGCATCACAATATAACATGGCTGAACCTTGAAAACATTATGCCAAGTCAAAGAAGCTGGAGTCACAAAAGATCACATATTGCATGATTCCATGTATATGAAATGTCCAGCATAGGCAAATTTATAGAGGAAGAAAGTAGACTAGTTGGTTGGTTAGGGGTGCAAGGATGGGAGAGGGGCTGAAGGGAGTGATGGTTAAGACATACTGAGTTTCTTTTCTTTTTTTAAGATTTTATTTATTTGACAGAGAGAAACACAGCTAGAGAAGGAACACAAGGAGGGGGAGTGAGAGAGGAAGCCCGATGCAGGGCTCGATCCTGGGACTCTGGGATCACGACCTGACCCCAAGGCAGATGCTTAACGACTGAGCCAACCAGGCATCCTGATAACTGAGTTTCTTTTGAAGCAATGAAAATGTGAAAAAATTTGTTGTGATAATGGATGCACAGCTCTTTAGTGACTGTAGTTAACGCCATTTAAATGGGTGAATTTTATGGTATGTGAATTATATTTTAAGTTTTTAAGAAAAGACTTTTGGGGTGCCTGGCTGGTTCTTGGTAGAGCATGCAACTGTTGATCTCGGGATTGTGAGTTCAAGCCCCACTTGGGTGTAGAGATTACTTAAAAAACAAAACAAAACTGGCAGTCAAAGAACTTCTCTGTGCAAGAATGGCAAGATAAGGGAGTCAAAAAACAGTTTCTTTGTCCTGCTTTGTGAACTTGAACAAGTCATGTACCCTCTGTGGTTCTCATCCTGTTATCTTGTTGATCTTTAGAACCTTCCCAACTCTGAAAGCTCTGATTTTAATTTGGGGGGAAATGATCTGATTATAGCTGTCCACAAACATGCACTTACACACAGTGATTGCTCTTACTCGATGGTTTCCCAAATTGCAGGCATGCTGATTTAGTAGGACTAATCCTGCTGTCCTCCTCTTCCTTATCATGGCTTCTAAAGGAAAGTCCATTGTTTGTTTATATTAAAGGCAGCATTTTCCCAACATTACTATACAGTGCAGTCTACCTCATTTTTTAGCCCAAACAATACATGTGGTGCCACTGAGTCTACTGTGTAATAGCTTTAGTTGCTTCTTTATAAAACATGCTAAGAGTAGCCCTTGCCACTCTGTTGTTAGTCAGAGTATCTCAGCAAATAACCGCAGACTTTATTTATAGCAATGTATGTTTTGGATTTATAACATTTTATCTGTTATAGACATAGTATATTATTTGCTTGGTTACTTTATAATTGTGATAGTTTCATGCCACCCACTATAGGTTGTTCTTTTTCTAACCACAAATTAAGGAGTTATTTTTCTGTGGTTCAGTTATACACAAGGATTATATTGCAAGAGTTGCTGGAGCCCAAGTTCTGTAAACAGTTTTTTTGGAAGAAGTTTTTGTCTAAGAGACTGACTACATTGTTGGTACTGAAAACATTAAAGGACAGACTTTGGAGGAGCAAACCCAACTTGCCAATGATGACACTGGTGAACGTTGTGCTGTAAAATGTCAGAGGAGGAATTTACCAAGTGGTCTTGGTGTTAGTGTATGGCAGCAGCCTTTTCAATAGGACAGATTTTAGGAATTTTCCTACACCTAGAGCTTATGTTTATGCTCTTCGAGGTAATAGACCTACTTGAGAGTGCATTGAGGCACATTGTCTAGGAAGATTTATAAATGTGTGTAATATTAGGGTGTTCACAGATTCCCCCAACACACCCATTAACCATCACGGACCCATGAACCTATGTTAAAACCCATGATCTGGAGGTGTGGGAACGATATAGGTTTATTCTTCTGGAGTCACTAATGCTGATAATTCAGAGATGGAGCCATCTGTTGTTCCTTACGGGCGGTGTGCAAAACGTTGCTGACTTTGTTGGAAGAAGCCGTTTTTCCTATGATAAGCAGTATAGGCATGCCTCCCCCGTGCCTGGCTCTTTTGTTTACCGCTGTATCTGGACATGTGTAATAGTAGGTGCTCCGTAAATATTTATCGAAGAAATGAATGGGTTCTGCAGAAGAGCTAATTTCACTCTATTTTGTTTCTACCCTTTTTTAATTGATATTTTAGAAGCAGAATAAGAAAAATAGATAGGAATGCAGCTAATAATGGTGTAACATTACAAGAGATGCTCATTTTGTATCTGAGCACATAATTAGCTTTCCTGTTTACCTCTCACCTTGTGCAACTATAATTTGTTTTTCTTTTATTGTAGACAACCAGGTGTTTCTAACATTCTGTCCTATCTGTGTCAAGTATTACTTTGGTAATTAAGGGAAAAACAGGCTTCGTAAATAGTTTTTGTACTCTTCATCATCATTTTGAAAACTACAGGATTTCTTGGAATATGTTTTTGTCTAAAAGTTTGGTTTTGGAAATTTTGTTCTGTGAGATTTCATTCCAGATTTTTCAGTTCTTTTGCTATACGTCTAGAAAATAGTGGCCCAAAGCTGGGGTCAGTATTTCCTTTCTTCTTTGAAATTCAAATAGATACCTAAGATTGCCAAGTTGTTTGTGCTTCCCTGGTGAATGACTTCTAAAGATTTCCCATATAAAGGACTTTTTTTTTCTAGGTGTAGTACATCATCCTTAGTCACCTTTTGAGAAGTAAGTGAAAAGAAGTTATATTGAAACTTACATATAAATTACTTTTTTCTTCTAGTTTTGTACCACAACCAAGAAAGAAAATTCTTAAATTGATTGACTTAATATAAAAGGCTGGTTCCTACTCTAAGAGATAAGAATAAGTTTTAAACAGAAAGCTAATATTTAATGACCAATTGCTACAATCCAGGCAAATGCTTTACATGCCTTAATTCATTAACCCTCACATTTATGTTGGACCATACTGTTTTTATTCCTGTTTTACAGTGAGGGCAACTGAAGGCACACACAGGTTGAATAACTTGTCCTAGGTCACGTGTCACTTATAGTAATTTATGGAGCCTGGACTCAGACATTTGCAGTCTGGTTGTAGAGTCTGTACCCTTAACCGTCACACTTGACTACCTCTTAACCTCTATAATCAAGAATGAGTAAATGTTAGAGGCAGTCGAGGAAGGCTTCATGGAGAAGGTCACATTTGAACTAATTCCTGAAAAATGAGTATTTGTTCCTAAAGGAGAGAAGAGAAGAAGGCAGAAATATGGATAGCCAGCAGTGTGAAAGGGTTGTGTTTTGAAAGAAAGGCCAGGAAGGGAGAATTGCAGGGTCTGAAAAGAGAAAGGAATCAGATTGTGAATTGACTTTTGTTCTATGTAGGGGCTGGACTTTATATTATAGAACAGTTCCATAACACAAATCCAGAGATTGGTGCTGCGCTGGTTACTTCAGAATCGAGTAGGGAGTTCATTAAAAAGGCAAGTTCCTAAGCCCCATTCTAGAAGACTGATTCAGAAAGTTTAGGATGAGAATTAGGAATCTGGGTGGCTCAGGTATATGGGCATGCTTAGGAGCTCTGCTGTAGGCTGTGAGGAACCAGTAAAGACTTATAAACGGGTGTGACAAGGACAGGATTTTGCTTTAAAATGGAAATTATCGAGGCCAGTACAATATATATTGGAGATTTAGAAGCAGGAAGATCAATTAGGAAGCTATATTAAAAATTCAGAAAATAGATATAAAATCTTGAATTAAGATTATGGTATTGTTGATAAAATTGAGGAGACTGATTAAGAAGATGTTTCAGAGTAAGAAGTGATAGTAAACAAGCAGGAAGGAGATAGAAAAGAGATAAAGGATAATGTTAGGATTTGTAGGCTGAGCAAATGGGTGGATAATAATTCCTTACCTGAGAGATGAACAGAATCATTTTGTCATACTATACTTTTGCTCATTTAAATCTGTACAGTCACGATATTATTTATTTTTTAAAAAAATATTTTATTTATTTATTTGACACAGAGAGAGATCGCAAGTAGGCAGAAAGGCAGGCAGAGAGAGAGGAGGAAGCAGGTTCCCTGCTGAGCAGAGAGCCCGATGCAGGCCTCAATCCCAGACCCTGAGATCATGACCTGAGCTGAAAGCAGAGACTTTAACCCACTGAGCCACCCAGGCGCCCAGTCACGATATTATTAATAATATGTGTCAAATTATATGAATTGAGGCGAAACACAATATTTAGTATAGGAAATAAAAACTCAGGATGTTAGTAAAGGCTGCAGGGAGAAGAGGCTTAGTAATTCTTTCAGAAGAATCTTTCTGTCCTATCCAAATGTAGAGAAGGTAGAGAGGAAGAATTGGCAGTATCTTGGGGCATAGCACTTGTTTCTTGGGGCATACTGCCTTTTGTGGTTTCCAGTATATAACAGCACCTTTAGCTACCCCCGACCACCCAGGCAGTGGTCTGTGGGCAGCCATGTTGAAACCATATGGTCTTTTTCATCTGAGTTAGACCAGAGTAGACCCTAAGCTGGAACCAATCCAAGTTTCGTCCCCTGGAGTTTGGAATTGGCAATAAGAGAAAGATAATTAGTCTCTTCACATGTGGGGCTTTACCATGTAAAATCACAGACTTTGAGCAGCCATACTTTATGCCATGCAGACTAGAGAACAGAGAAAGCTGGTTCAAAGAAAGAGAGAATTATGCAGACATGTGGAGCAAAGAGAAGTGAGAATCAGGAGAGAGATCACTGTCCAAGTCTCTCATGGCTTCTCAGTTTCTGGGCCCAGTCCTCCTTCAGGGTTTCTTCAGGTGCTCATGTAGCCTTATAATGAATTCGTTTTCTCTCTCTCAAGCTAGTTTAAATTAATTGCTATTTCTGGGAGTCAAGGGTCAATACCTACTATATACCAGTACTTCCTGTTCTCATTTTCCTTCTTTTTTTTTTTTTTTAATTCATTTATTTGACAGAGAGAAACACAGCCAGAGAGGGAACACAAGTAGAGGGACTGAGAGAAGGAGAAGCAGGCTTCCTGCCAAGCTGGAAGCCTGATGTGGGGCTCGATCCCGGGTCTCCAGGATCATGACCTGAGCCGAAGGCAGTCGCTTAACCAACTGAGCCACTCAGGCGCCCCACA